>JAUMHR010000062.1:342800-364470 GCA_032361145.1 Enteromius fasciolatus | reverse complement strand
TCCGCCGTCCTCCCGGCTCGCCCCCCGGACAGTACGCCACATATGCTAAACTTTATCCTTCTTGATTATGAGGAAGCACAAACTCTTGAATTATTTCATAACTATAAATTTTGTCACAATTAATAATTTGATCTCATAATCATAAATGTCGATTTTGAATTACCAGTTGGTAAAATGTATTGTCATATTTCTATTTTGATTTCATAACTGTAACTTCTGTCATATGACTTTATAACTTTTTGCCATAATTACCCATTATACATGACCTTAATTATATATGTACTTGTCATAATTATAACAATATGTCATTATTTTGACCTTATTCCAAAAACCTTAAAGTCATTAAGACGTATCTCATAATTATAACTTAGCACTGACTTGCATCAATTATGATTTTTCATCAGATATAATTTTTGTCAAATTTCAGAGTTTTTTTTCTCATAAATAGTATAATTATGATTAACCAAAGGAGGCATTGCAGAAATGGGTTTTCACAGAAAGGTGTATTAGTGGGCCTAAACGTAGAAATTAACAAAGGGTCAAACCTAGATAAAAACAAAGTGTGATACAATCTTTATAAAACCCCTAACATATCATGCTAGCTTTACTGGACTTTAGTGCAGAAACTTCCCTGTTCAACCAGCTTGACCAGAAACCTTAGCTGGTTTGACTGGTGTTTATCCCAGCACAACCCACGGCAGCAGTGACCTACCGCTTCCTCCACTTGTCTCTTGTAGGCTTTCATCTTCATCTGGAGTCTCTCCACCAGCTCCTGCATGCGGTGCTGGTTCTTCTGGTCCTCCTCAGACTGGAAGAGAAGCTCCTTCAGACGCCGCTCGTTCTTACGCAGGCTCTTCACCGTCTCAGCGTGTCTCTTCTGCTCACCGTCCAGCTCCAGCTCCAGCTCCTTCACCTGAGAAGAGACTCGGGATCTTATATAAAATAGTGTGGGTTAGGGTTAGCTCTGGAGGTGATTTCCTGGCTCTTCACCACAAACCAACAATATAAAAGATGACAAAAATATACATTACTATTACTATTCTCAAAGTAATAATATTATTTTAAGCAATATCATTCAACCAAGATGTTTTTTTGTCCATGTTTCATTGTATACACGCTGGACATGCAGCATCTGAGCAAAAATAAAATGAATGCAATCATTTGTTGTAAATTAATTATTATATTTAATTTGATCACATTTTAAAATACTGATTAAATTAAAGTTTTAAATTTAGTTGTTAAAGTTTTTATTGCTAAAGCAAACTATCTTTACATTAAACTTGTATTAAAATCATAATTCATTTTTAGAAATTTGTTAACGCTATATTTTTTATTTATTTTTTTAATCAAATTTAATACAGCTTAATCCAGTTTGAAAAGTGAACATGCATTGAAGCTTATATAGCTGCATAAAAAATTACATGACATAATTTAAAGTTATCTAAAAAATGACAAATTTATGACTTTATGACTTAATCTTATAAGTAGCATAGTTTGCCAATTTCAAACAATAAAAAATTGAATTGAATTTGAATTGAATTGAAATTGAATTGAATTGAATTTGAATTGATGTTATATGAATATTGTCATCAATATTTTATGATATGTAATGTGCTAATATTGATGGCCCAGCCATGCTCATCAGGTCAATGGTGTTTACCCGTCCCTCCAGCTTCTGAATGATCTTCTTCCCTCCCTTCATGGCCATCTGCTCAGCTTCCTCCAGTCTGCCGCTCATGTCCTTCATCTGAAGCTCCAGGCTCTTCTTGACGCGCTCCAGATGCATGATGTGCTCCTGCTCCACACGCAGCTCCTCCAGCACACGCGCCGCCTGCAGAGCACCAGTCAGCACAGTCAGACTCGGCACCATCAGGCCTGTCTCTCAGCGCGCTGTGTGTGTGTGTGTCTGTACCTCACACGCAGATTTCTTGGCCTTGTCATTGGCTGATCTGAGTTCAGTCTGAAGCTCCTCGTGCTCCTGTGTCAGCTGCTGAACGTCCACTTCCAGCTTCCGCTTCCCGCTGGACACACTCTGGAACTGAGAGCACACAACAGCTCTGACCACTTCAGACAGCTGGTAAGAGAAATGATCTTGTACTGCTATAAATCGTTCAAAAACAATTGTTTAAAAAAAATTAATTATTTTTTGATTTTAGAGTATTTTTTGGCATTTTTATTAGCATTTTTATCTGTCTGTATAATTTTTCTTCACTTTTCGTTTTAGTAATTTTAGTACAAGTTAAATTAAATAAAAACAAGAAATAATTTTTTTTTTTTTTTACTGCTATAATTAAAATAATATTCTATTTTTAATTTTATATTTTCAGTTTTTACTTTTTAGAATTTTTGCTTTGTCATTTTAGTAGTATTTGTATCTATGTCATTTTTATTTACTTTTATTTCAATTTTTGCTATTTTAGTGCAAGTTAAATTAAACAAAAATGAGAAATGTTGGACATCATTTTCACATTAAAAATATCTAAATTAATGATCTGTGTGTTGTGTACTGCTATAATTCCTTTAAAAAGTTGTTAATATTCAGATTTGATTTAACTTTTATATTTTTATTTTTGTTTTGGTTGTTTTATGTAGTATTTGTATCTCTCTATATAGTGTTTTTTTTTTGTTTTTTTTTAAACACTGAATTATGTTCCATAAATAAATAAACACAGAAGGTTTTGGGTTGGTACTCAAGTGTTAGAAATAAGACCGCTACAATATCAGATTTCCACTAATTATTGTGGCCAAAAGAATTCATGGTAAAAATAGAAGTATATCTACAGAAATGTGTACAATTAATTAATACATTTTATTTAATTTAGTAATATTTGTTTTATTATTTATTTTTGCCAATGTATCACTCAAAATATAACAGCAGGAAGTAGAGCAGGGCAGGAGTACTCAAAATATAACGGCAATAATCAATCATGAAAATGATTGCGTAGATAAAAAAAATTAAATTATATACATATATGCACTCACCTAAAGGATTATTAGGAACACCATACTGATACGGTGTTTGACCCCCTTTCGCCTTCAGAACTGCTTTCAACAAGGTGCTGAAAGCATTCTTTAGAAATGTTTTTGAATGTCTATATAGTTTTAGTTGGAGTTAAACTAAATGAAAATCAGAAATGCTGCCTTGGAAACTGTCATATTTTATTGTTATTTATTTAAGTTACTTTTTTTAGTTTTTTGTTTGTAAATGTAAGTGTAAGGGAGAAGAAATAAAGATTTTGTGACATGAAATTTGGCACAAAGCATCAACTCATGACCTGATAAGCAAAAAAGTCTATAACTATATTGCTCAGCACCTGGCTGTCGAGGGTGTTGTATTTCTCTGCGGTCTCGTGCAGCTCTGTCTCCAGGCTCTTGCGGACTCTCTCTGCCGCCTCCAGCCCGGCCCGGCTCTCCTCTCCCTCAGTGACCAGCAGAGAGCAGCGGCGCTCCAGCAGCGTCTGCTCCTCCCTCAGCTCCTCCTGGACACGCGCCTCCTCCTCCAGCTGAGCCTGGAGCTCCTGCAGGACACACACAGAGCATGTAGCACACATACATCAGATCAGCATCTTCTCCGGCGAGAACGCCAGCTGCACCTTGATCTGCTGCTGCATCTTCTTCACGCTCTTCATCAGCTCTGCGTTGTTCTTGTTCAGCTGGTCCACCTGAACCTCCAGCTCATTCGCATCGCTCTCCATCTTCTTCTTGAGCCGGGCCGCCTCAGTCCGTGCCTTCACCTCCACATCCAGACTGGCCTGCAGAGACTCCAGTGCCCTCTGGTGGCTCTTCCTGAAACCAACAACAAACAAATCGGGCTCTTCTGAACTGGGCGGTTTGGAAATGTTTATTATTGCAATAACTGTTTACAGCAGTCAAAGCTGATTTGGTGATCTTGGTCTCCCAGGGTGGACAAATACTAACCCATAACTCTAACCTAAACCAGATCCATTAATCAGTCAGTCAATGATTTTATAAAGTATAAAACAGGTGACCATGATTGAGCTGACCAATGAAATCATCTGAGGGGTGGAGTTTGATAGACGGATAGATAGAAAGAGATCACACTTAGAATACTGTATGCAAGACACGATATAAAAGCTGAGAGATTCAAGTTGCATTAGAAATTTGCAATATTACAGGAACCAGAAGATGCCGGATAAAGTTACTTACCACAGCAGTTATCCCATGTTAGTTAAAATCAGGAAAAAAGGTGAAAAAAGAGGAAGAGTAAAGCACTGAAATGCAAATAGGACAACGTTGATTAAAGGAAGAGGGTGTTTTTTCGAATGCATTTCTCCAAAGAAAACGTATTAAGCTATTTCCCCATCTGTCACAATCCACCGAACCCTCTAACGCCAGTGATATGATGTTTTCAGAACTAGACGGCGCTGACCTGGTGGCCTCAAACTCCTCTTCTTTCTCCTGCAGTCTGCGCTCCATGTCTGCTTTAGCCTGAGACACTTCCAGCTGAAGACGCAGAACCTTCGTCTCCTCGGCCTACAGAAACACAGTGAGCGTGATTTCCCCAAGTACAAGATGTTCCTGGATCAACCTTCCAATCAACCAATCAGAATTGAGGGATATTTTTTCAGGAAATATCTGTTTTAGGCTTATAATCAGGGTTAGGTGCTTCTACACCCTTGTTAATCAGCTTTCAGTAATGTCGATTCAGATCATGGTGACCACAGAAACACACACACACTAATCTGATTCCTCTCTCCACCACTAGATGGCACTAAACTCACAACAGCACTTTCAGAAACGCGCGCAGCAAAGCAGAGCTGGTTCTGTGCTGAATTGATCTATATTTATTTGTCCTTTTTTATATTATAGATTCAAGTGAAAATTTTGATTTTTAAAAATTAATTTATACAAAGGTTTTCTTGAAGTTAATGCAAAGGAAAGAAAAAACAAACCAATAAGCAAATTGATTTAAAACTAACCACAATTTAGTGTGCAAATATTACGATCATTTCACTGCTCCCAATAGCATTTTAAATGCGGCACATTCGTCAATAAGAGATGCAGAGATGTCAAACAAATGCAGAATTATTTATCACTTATATTACAATAATATAGCAACTGCACGCAGTTTTAGAGATTGATAGTTATAAGAGGAACTATTATGAATGAATTTCTCTACAGCTTTAAGTGGATAACGAACATATCAAGAGTTTCTGAATGGGTTCCACTGAAAAACGCCTGTAAGTGAGACTCAGGCAGACGCAAAGCAGCGCTCCTCGGTCTGCTTGAACATCATCCATCAGTGCTGTCAGCTGGACAGCCATCAGACCACACAGGCAGAGGTCACGGGGTCAGCAACCACGTCATGACAGTCTTACAGCAGCTCCATTTATCATCCGCTAGCATCTCAGACCTGAGCCAGAAGGTGAGCACTTCTTCAGTGAAAACATGACAAGGCTGACAGGATTCTGTCATTTTAAGTCATTGGTGCATATCCTGCTGATTCAGTAACTCACTGGATTCTGCTCTTTACCAAAGATCACAGTGTTTCTGAACACCTGGGAGTCTTGATGATTAATCCCATAATGACATGTCTGGATTATTTTTCACCAAAAATGTGTATGAATAAATAGGAAACTATATATTTTAATACAATATTTTTTTAGTTTAAAAATAAATGCATAATAATTATCCAGTATTTGTTATTTTGATCGTAAACTTGATCCGTCTCTTCTGTTCACCAAGGCTGAATTTATTTCATACAAAAAAAGACTAAAAATGGTTAAAATATTATTACAATTAAAAATAGAATATATTGTAAAATGTAACTTATTGCTGTGATCAAATCTGAATTTCCAGCAGTCTCCAGTGTCACATGATCCTTCAGAAATCCCTCTAATACGCTGGTTTGCAGCTCAAGAAACATGTCTGATTATTATCAGTGTTGAAAACAGTTGTGCTGCTGAATGTTTCTGTGGAAACTGTCAATCAGTTTATTTTTTCAGGATCCCTCGATAAACAGAAAGTTAAAAAAAATCAGCATTTATTAAAAAAATACATCTTTTTTATACCGTAAAAGTTTTTCCAGTCACTTCTGATCCATTTAATTCCTCCTTGATGTGTAAAAAGTAATAAATAAAATCTTCCTGACTCCAGTGGGATACAGTATGTACTTGTCTTACACTTTTGCTGTAATCATCGAGCAGAAAAAGGATAATCGGAGTATTTCTGCAGACCTCTAATGCCGCCTCGGACTCCTCCAGCGACGCCTGCAGCTCTTCTTTCTCCATCTCAATTTTCTTCTTCATTTTCTGAAGCTCATGGACGCTCTTGCCTCCATCGGACAGCTGGTCGGTAAGATCCGTGATCTCCTCTGAAACACAACAACACAAAGATTTTTTTAGTATTTCAGGAGAACTCTGAAGCATCATTCTCTCCGTCCACTATTGAGTCGGCTTGTTTCTGTTGGACTGCCTTCCTCGACTAATAACGGTCTGAAAACCGCCGCCATTCAAACCAAGCCTATAATGACAGATGGAGACTGACGGTCTTGCTTCAGGCTGGCTCAGTTCTACTGTAATCTGTGTTTATATGAGCTCTGTCATGCTTTTACAGGCCGTCACACAAGCATCTTCGCAAAAGCTTTGAAATAAACCGATATAATGATGTTACCCTGCAAGGCCTTGTTTTCCCTGCGGAGGGCCTCGCTCTGCTCCACGGACTCCTCGTAGGTGGTTTTGAGCTTGAAGAGCTCTGCGGCGTGTTGTCTGCTCTCCTTCTGACAGCTCTCCACCTCCGTCAGCAGCTCCTCACACTTCTGCCTCCAGTCGCTCAGCTGCTTGTCCAGCATCCGCTGCTTCTTATCCAGGACTGCAGCCACATTGTTGGCCTGCAGAGGAACAGTCATTACTAGCACCTGTGCAGAACTGCTGATTAAAACCTCCTGATTTTCATATTTGAAATAAGAGTTTCACGAAAGACCAGATGATATGGTTTTGGCTGGTTGTAGATGTGTAGACTTGTAAATGTGGCACTGCTCAGGTTACACTGACATATTTATGCGTGAGGGTCTTGTGTTCAAGGGCTTATACCTTCTCCAGATCCACACACAGCTCCTCCACCTCTCCCTGCAGTCTCTGCTTGGTTTTCTCCAGACTGGAGCACTTGGCCTGTGTGGCCTCTACCGCCTCCTCGGCCTCCTGCAGTCGAACCAGCAGCTTCTTCCTGCAACGGACACACGTCACACACACACTCTGTCTCAACATCATCTACAGAAGGACAGGCCCAGATGTTCAAAAGAAATCTGACTGGGTAATAACAACTGAATCTGAATATCTGGCAACACTATTAACTAGTTGCTTATAAGCATGAAAATTATAAACATATTGGCTGTCTTTTAGTACTTATAAAGCATATATTCTGCATCAGTATAGTAAATAAATGAGTAAATGATTTTTAGGTGAACTTGATTGAATTTTTAAGTATTTTATCACTACTACTACTAATAATGATATTATTATAATGATAATAAAATAAATTTTATTTATTTTTTTCAATAGTGCAACACTTCTCAATTCCCATCAATATTACCCTTATCATTCTGAATGTTGTTACAGGAACAACAAAGAACATCCCTGCAATAATGTATGTTTACAGCACTAACACATACTTGGTTTCTTCCAGCTCGTCGCTGTGCTGGATGGCATCAGCCTCGTGGCGGCTCCTCCAGTGTGTGACGTCACTGTTGAGTTTGGAGACGAGGCGCTGCAGCTCCTGTTTGCTCTCCTGCTCCTCCTCCAGCTGCTCCTTCAGCGTGTCACACTCCTGCCGCAGCGCAGACAGACTGCTGCCCAGCAGAGCTTTGGCCTGTCGACACACCAAAACCATGACACAACAACTCAAAAACATCACTGCAAAACCACCAAGTTCAGCGTACACACCTTGACCTCTTCGTCGAACTGTTTCTTGAGCTCCTCGTGTTGGGATATCAGCAGGGCTTTGGATCGGCTCAGGTGGCTGCCCTTGTTCTCCATCTCCTCCATCTGCCTCGTCAGCTCATTGTTTTCAGCTGCAAAGGCAAGTTGGAATAGCGTTTTTAAAATGTGTAAGTCCAGTTAATAACTGTGTGTGGCTTTATTCTACACAAAAAGTTCATTTACTTTACTTCCTGTCTAAATTCTGTTCTATTTTTACTTCTATTGCATCCAATAAATCAGAATGAAAATCTCCCCTCCTCTAAAATCTGCTTCTGACTAGCAACTGTGAATTAAATTTGGCAAAAATGTAAAAATAAAGTACATTCGGAAATGGTGTAAAAAAATAAAACGGCTAATTGAGACATAGTTTAAAACAGAATTACACTATATATAAAGTTGCAAGTGCAACAGCCATAATTTAAATAAATTGATAGATATGAAAATGCACATACAAGATATTAGGTTGTAATTATACAAAAAAAAATTTCCTTTTATTTTTCTAATGATGCATCTTTTAAAACTCGACCACTACAGTTTCTGTATGATTTATGAAGTTCTTCTCGCCAAGGATACATTTATTTGATGAAATATGGAGTAAAAACTGTGAAATATTATTAAAATTTAAAAAAAAAAATGAAATGTAGTTTATTCCTGGGATCATAGCCCAATTTTCAGCCTCATTACTCCATCAAATCATTCTAATATGCTGCTCAAGAAACAATTCTGATTATTATCAGTGTTGAAAACATTGTGCTGCTCAATATTTTTATGGAAACTGTGATGCATTTAATTTTTTTCAGGATAAACAGACACTTTTGACCAGTTTAATGCATCCTTGCTGGATAAAAGTAACTATCAAACCAAAGCTTGACTGGGCTGTTAATGTGGGATCTTCACCTGTGAGTCTGTTCTTGGCTGCTGTAACCTCGTTCACAGTTTTCTGCAGGTCTTCATTCCTAGAGTTGGCGTCACAGAGCAGGTCTTCTAGTTTTCTCATCTGAGTGTCAGTCGATGCCTGATGTTACACATGATCATACAACATGACATTAGCTTTGATCAGTGGCTCAGCAGATTTACCTGCTCATGTCACACAAACCTAATGAAAGGCCCGAGACCGGATTCTACAGCAGTGATTTACAGAGATTCAGATAAAAGAAAATGGGTAGACTTTATTTCTGTAGCACAAAGAACTGAATCTGAACTGAAACAAAATCAAAACTGATTTGAAAAATGTAACATTGCATCGTTTGCTCAGCAATGGATGCTCTGCAGTGAATGGGTGCCGTCAGAATGAGTCCAAACAACTGATAAAAACATCACACTAATCCACACCACTCAATTTTTAATTAAAATATGAGTACATGATCTATAATAACACTTCCTCCATTGAAAAAGTTGCCTGGTCTGAATCAGAAGAGAGATCTCTGCACTGCTTACAAGCCAAAGCAGCTCTAAACCACTGTATGAGACAACAGGACCTTTTCATTTGTTATTATGGATTATGGACTCATATTTTAGTTAAAATGTCTTAATCATATATTTGTTCCTTACAAACATGCAGGTTTTGGCTTCACGCTACTTGATAAGTAGGAGAGGTATGGGTTAGTGTGATGTTTTTATCAGCTGTTTGAACTCTCATTCTGACGGCACCCATTCACTGCAGAGCAACCATTGCTGAGCAAAGTGATGCAATGCTACACTACTACAGATCTGATGAAGAAACACATTCTTGGATGGTGAACACATTTCAGCTAATTTGAATTTTTGGCTGAACTTCCTGCCAGGCCTGGTTTAACAGCTGACATATCCCCAAACCCCTTTAACACCATTAAAACAGTGCAACTTGTCAAGGTAAGTTCTCATAAATGTGTTTTTCGCTGCCCAGAGCATCAGGAGAGTCTGAACGGCGTACATCTGCAGCAGTAAATGCTCTCCTGTGGGACCTAGCGTGTTCAGAACTGACCTTGGCTTTCTGCAGCGTGTCCAGCGAAGCCACCAGATCGTCCACTTCCAGCCTCAGACTCTGTTTCTCTTTCTCCAGTTTGGCTCTGGTTCTCTGCAGGCTCTCACACTGTTCTCCCAGCTCCGACAGAGCATCGCTGTGACGCTTCCTGAGCGCCGTGGACACCGCCTCCGCCTGCACCGAAGACTCCTCCAGCTCCCGCCGGAGACGCTGCAGCTCCTGCTCACGCTTCTTATTCATCTCCATCTACACACACAGAACATCACACTGAGTAACGATGCTAAAAAAATCCAGATTCGATCACAAGAATAAATTTCATTTTACGGTATATTCACAAACGAAACAGCTATTTAAATTTGTAATAATATTTTACAATTTCTGCTGCTTTGTGTTATATTTTTAATCAAATAAATGCAGCCCTAATCCGCAGAATAGTCCTCTTTCAAAAAGAACTAAAAATAATATATATATAAATAAATAAATTACACTGACCACAACAAAGAATAAGTGTATTATGGATTTCACAAAAAGCTATTTATTGATTATAACCAGAAATGTTTCTTGAGCAGTTTATTAGAATGAAGGATCATGGGACACTAAACCCTGGACTAATGGTGCTAAAAATCCAGCCTTGATCACTGGAATAAATTACATTTTACAGTATATTCACAAACTAAACAGCTATTTTATATTGTAATAATACATTTACTGCTTGTATTAAAACTCTGATCAAATAAATGTAGCCTTAGTCAGCAGAATAGAATTATTTAATTTAATTAAATAAATAAATCAGACTGACTAGCAGTGCATAAAAAGTCTCTTTCATATTCTCATAAATTAAATTAAAATTTGTATTAAAAAAATCTGATAAACTGAACAGAACAGTGTATTTGAAACATTTAATTACCAAAAATATGTGATTAAATTTGATTTACTTTACATATGTATTCTAATACTCCATTTACGTATGTGGCTATTAACAACCATAACCAGTATTGTTTATACCTGAGAGGCCGTGGCTCCTCCTGCTTCCTCCAGTTTGTCTGTCAGATCGTCCAGTTCACGGCTTAAATCAGCGCGCTGCTTCTCCACCTGTGACAAAAACACCGTCCATTTACTCCCAAACACACAGCTAGAGTTTAACAATCATCATACAACATATTTCAGATTGTATATGTAATAAATACAGGCACAGATAATAAATCTACTGTACATGCTCATCCACAGTTGAGATGTTATAGAGGCGATCCGCACGCAGGTCAGGACATGAGTGTGTATGTAGAGTTAAAGCAGGGTAGATGATAGATGTGAGGAAGCGATTAGAAACAACCATAACAGAGTCTAGTTTAGACCCTCCTAGTGTCTGGATCACTTACAGAATTATGCTACAACACAACATTACATTACAGAGGGGAAAAATCAAAAACGTTTCATCTGTGATGGATCCGAGAGCCTAAAGGCAAATTCAAAAACCATCATAACACTTTAACAAAACACACATGAAGGTTTGTTTGTTTTCAAACCTACAGCCCCGTTCATTGTCGAACAGCAATAAAAAATCCTCACTGCTGTTCGACAGATGCTTATTAAACGAACAAACAAGACATGTGTTTATGCTACAACACATCAAAGCATATCTTGAATGCAAAAACAGGTCTCTTCATTTATTCTCCAGCTGTCGGAGATATAATTGTCGCAGTGTTACGTCAAATGATGAGAATGAGAGTAAATATGAGCACACGAGGTGAGAGCAATCACAAGCCAGAACGGTAGCTGGTGATCAGACACGATGCTGTACTGCAAATAAAACACTCATTCGACATGATCAGTATTTCCTCATAGCGCTTGACCCCTGTTTAAGTTGAAGGTTGCTCTCCAATACAGCCGCTGAGTGTCCATGTAAGTTTTATTATATTATTATTATTTCAATTATTGAAATGTGTGCTTGTGTCTTTAAAAATGCTATTTTTTAAATAGATATTAGATATTGTTATGTTATATACAGTGTTCCCAAAGTTTTGGAAATATCTAAAGTGTGATTTTTAGGCTGTAAATGAGAGTAAGCTGTATTAAATAAAACAAAATCTATCCAGACATAATAAAAAAAACCTGCAAAATAGAAATTGGAGGGGGGAGGGGCAGTTTTTGGAAACATTTAAGACTTTAAGGCCTTCTAAAGACCAAAATTTGACACGTTTAAGGAATACATGTAAATATGTTTTTAAATGTAAATGTCTAGGGAGCTGTATTGCTTTAGCAACATCATCAAGTCTGAAAAAACTACTTCCAACAGATCTCCATTACTTTTATTTCATTTTACAAATTGTTTTATGAAATTGACTCAAAATCAATCTATAAATATCTATCTATGAACAAAGTTGGAATTTTCCGAACACATATATTTGTTCCTCTTTTAAACGATTTTGAGTTTCTCAGACGTCATATCCTCATTTTACATCTGAGACTCAGATTTTGAAGCTCTGCAGAAACCCTATATACTGTATGTCTGCGTAAATGCACCCATACTGTAAACTTTCCAGAGAATATCATAAGGTATGTAGAGCCTGAATGTGTTCGGTCTAATGGAGATATACATGTGTCAGGACGCACGTGCGTGTTTGCAGCAGATGAGGGCTTGAATTCCTCTTTGGAAACCTTTGGAAAATAAAGCGGTGCGTCCGATGCTATCTGAGAGAACAATGGCACGTCTGTGTGGATCCTCCGGGGGTCTGTGGAGGCAGACGCGTGATAAACACACACATGTTCGTTCTTGACTCTCACACTCACCACCCAACACGAAGACACCTTCACATCCACAGCCACAGGCCATGTCACTCCGTCAGGCACTACTCCCTCTCAGCTTTATGAGGCTTACAGCAGAAGATCAGAGTGCTAAATAACGTGACCTTTAACAGGTCTTTATCTCCGGGAGCTCCACATGAGTGCTGGAGTCAAGCCATCGCTTCCTAAAGACATGCATGCGTATCAGGTACAGTGCTTTTATTTTAGGACGTGTACAGACATCGCCTCCTAGAAACGGATGAACGAAAATTAAGAACTTCTCTCAGGAAAGAAATGGGAATAAACAGCCTTCAAGGAGTGGGAAATATCATATTCATGTGTTCACACCATAAGAGTGATCAAACTGAGATGTATCTGGGAAATTTGATATTTTAGACATTACACAAGATGTGATGGAAGAGGGGTGTGTGGACGTCGCAAATCACTGTGTATGAAATATACAAAAGAGTTTATAGACAACAAATGCAAATTTAATTACTGATACAAAGAGTCTGTATTATTTTTTGCGAGCATGCAATATCATGATATCGAATATTATTTATTTAAGAGTGCATGTTGACATAAATATTGATTATTTCTGAGAGCTTGACATCGTAACAAATATTTTTTTCAGAACACATAATGAGTGCATGCCCTAATAAAGATTTTTTTTTCCAAAGGAGTCATCATTTTTTAGTTACTATGCTATTATAAAATTTGTTATTCACTAAACATTTTAGTAACTAAAGTAAGTTAATAATTTATACATATAAGTACTGAGGAATATTAATTAACTGCATGTACTATATGGTTAGGGTTTGGCATAGGGTTACTTGCATATAATTATGCATAATTTATTGTTATTATAAAAGTAAAAACACGCAGCACACTAAAATAAAGAAATATTACTAATTATAAGTGACTATGCAACTATCCTGTATGTCAACTAACTCTCATTAAAGTGTTGGGTTAGTATAATATATAAGTATAATAAGTTGACATGAACTTGCAAAGTTACAGCCAATTTACTGTCCATCAAAATGAAGTGTTGGCAGATATTAAACAGGCTTTCACATCAGCAATAACTTCACACTGCTGCATAAAGCTTTAAATCGTGTTTTCTTTCGATAAGAGTTGGTGATTTCTGGTCACGTGGATGACAAAGGTCAAAGATCAGAGGTCAACTGCATGCAAATGAGCATCAAGTACAGTATAAGAATGACTGAAGGGCTTCATCAGCGCATTGTTTCACGTATATGCTGACACGCTGCTTAAAAAGTTTGACTGGCAGGAGCTGGGCGATGATAACCCTGGGCTGATCTGTTATTCCAGGTGCGGATGATTTATATTAAAGCAGAGGTACCTCTGCCCCCCGAACACAACACAAACCAATACCAGACTCCGTCCACATCAGCCCTGACCCTGCCGATAGCGGATACCCGTCAGATCTGCTCACACACATATGACCAGAGCAGCCGTCCAGCACGTTTCCACGCTGAGGTCAGGCCAAATCATTCGACTTTAGAGAAGATTCAAAGCAGCAAAGATTACACAGGCTACGGAGGATTTGCTATATGCGTTTTACAATCCTGCAGATCTCTTGTTATGTGCTATTTTATAATTACTTCAAAATCTTGAGATTTAAACTATTAAGCTAATACTGCTTCAGCGTTGAGAGTAAGGCATTACAAGTAACTCAAGTTATGTAATCGGATTACTTTTTTAATTAACTAGTCAAGTAGCACATTATTTTTTAATATATGTTTAGTGTTTAGTTTTTCAAATAAGTAATGCAAGTTATTTGGGATCCATGTTTTGACGGACAGCTTTCGTGTTGCCATGTTGAAAGAAATGGGGAATAAGTGCAGCAGAGCTGTTCTACTGACGATTAATCCTGGACAAAATATGAACATGTTCTCATCTCACCAGCACAAAATCAGTTTCAGTATTCTTCAAAATCAATAAAATCAGTCAATGCAAACACAAAATATTATACAAACTTGCATTAATTAAAAAAGTCTTTGCTGCTGGCCTCCAATGATGCGACTGAACCATACTAAGCAAAAGCGAGACATTTGTTTGACTTCTGTTATTGCTGAGCAGCGCTGAACTTTCTTCTCCTGCATCAAATTCTTCATGCAGTTTGCTTGAGCGGCGCCCTCTACGGGACAGACCTGAGTTCTGTATTGAATTCCTTTTTTTTTTTTTATTGTGAGATATTAATTCTCAAATCAAAAATCTAACGAGGCTGTTGAATGCTTGAATCTGATTGGCTGACGAACATTCTAAGGCATGTGGTTATTTTCAGGGAAAAGCAACGGTCCTTACAGTTTGCAAAAGCAAAAAGACCCACAATAACTATGATTTACCAATATATAGAAACCAATGGGATAAAAGTGATTATTTCCACATTTTTGCCATGATATTAATTGAATTAATTTATGCACAGGAAGCATATACTCTCTTTCTTACATTAACAGATTAACTAGTGATCAATAAGCCAAAAAAATGAGCTGCTGCATTCATTTTCATGAATCAATTCCGCATGAATAAAACTTTCCAAAGCGACATATGGCAGGAGTGTGTTTAATTATCAGCTCAACTCACAAGACAGACTATGAAAAAACAGCTTGTTACCAGAAAAGCTGCATTATTTTGAAAACTACAGTCATGCTAGTAAAATGTAGTTTAGTTAATCGCCTTTGTCCAAAACTGACAGACTGAGCATTTCTGTTTAATAAAGCGCATCTGAAGGTTGTCTCGTAATCGTTTGCAGGTACGTTCAGGTGCCACAAATACCTCATCAGATAAGCTGATGGAGGGCGACATTAGAGTCTCGCTTATCTGGTGATCCTGGACAAAGATCTAAGCTTGTGTGTTTAAGAGATGAGGTCACGGAGGGCCGTTCCCAATCAGCAGACGCTCGTTAGGTTAGATTCCTGATTCGTACCTTTGCCCGTAAGCCTCTCTCAGCCTCCAGCTCTTCCTCCAGCTCCTCAATGCGGACCTGTGGGACGAGATGCAGGTCAGCGCTACAGAAACCGAACACATTCATATTTGGTATAGTGTACGAAAAATGAATCATTCCATAAAGACAGAATCTGAGAGCTTGTGGTTGGTAAGATTTTTGGGGGTTTCTAAAAGCAGCCGCTTCTGCTCACCAAGGCTGATTTATTTGGTTAAAATAAATATAAACTTTGTGAAATATTTTTTACCACTTCAAATAGCTGTTTTGTATGTGAATATATGTTAGAAGGTCATTTATTGCTATCATCAAATCTGAATTGGATTAATAGAAACCTAAAAAAACAGCACTTCTTTGAAATACAAATCATTTATAACTCACCTAAAATTTATATTTTTACAGTTTAATAAACAGAATATCATCAATTAAGCATCAAGAGATGTTAAATGAATAAAAGACATACTTTGTTACATTACAATAGACACTTGGGAGAAAAATAAAACCTCTCTTTTGGCTTTTTTCCTTGTGTCCAAAATCTAAGATAAGCTCTCCAATCAGTGTGACACCATAATCACACAGTAAAAAACCACAGAGGAGCAGCGAACGGCCAACTAGATGGGACACGCTGGAATTCTTGTGAAAATATCACAAAGCAAATACTCTGGGTCAAACCCTTGAACCTTTTCTGTGCAAACAGCTGAGACAAAAAAAGCAAGTTCTTTAATAAAAGCAATCAACTTCCTTAAGAGCCACAAAATACCAAAGTGCCAAAATCATCCCATTAGGAAATGAAAACTGGTTAATGCATTTCCTACCGACAGACATTTCTGGCTGCAAGTTTAAAAACATTGATGAACTCCTTATTTCCATGACTTGTGGCACATAATATCTTATGAATGATCTTATCTTTGTGATAGACAGGAAGTTTGTCTGAATCGCTGGAGGACTCACGTAACACACATACTGACACACACACACACACAAGTTGAAAGAGATTCTACATGAACCTAAAGGCCTGAATGACTCCCATTTAAAGTAGCTGCATTAAAGTTACTTTACAGATCTAGCTATTGATGTTCCACACATGCAGGGACAAGCAGAAATGTGAGCGATACATGCAATAACATCCGCAAACTATAATGCAGTGAAGAAGTAGAGCTCAGGAACTCACATGCCAGCGAAGGACTTCGGCGGAGAGAACAGCCATGATCAACAGAGAGCGAAGCAGACTGACACACACACACGTACACACTCACACACTCACACAAGCTCACCTCAGACTGAAGGGAATCCACACCCCCTTCACACTCACTGAGCAGTTCAGTCTGCCCTTCATACACGCACACACACACACATACTGGTACTCTTATCGTTGTGGCTTCATTCAGTAGTGTATATTATATCCCCTTGCCATTAACCAACCCGTGAACTTACCCCTCACAGAAAACTTTCTGCAAAAAACTTCATTCTGTAGCTTACATTCAGCTTGTTTCCTCATTGGGACCAAAAATGTCCACGAGGTCAAAATATACTGGTATTACTATCCTTGTGGGGACATTTTGGCTCTGTAACATGAGAAAGATTAGTTACACACACACACAATGAAAAGATCAGCCAGTCACACTTTATTTTAGGGTCTAGCTCCTTCTATTAAAGGTGAAATTTTAGATCGTTACAAGTTCTTGGTGCATAAAGAAGATCTGTAAAGTTTAAATACTAAAGTCCCAAAACCAAAGAGATATTATTTATAAAAGTTATGACTTGTACACACCCCCTAAAACGGCTCGCGCACACTCTTAAACACCCCACTCTGCTACATCACAGAGTAATTACAATTTTCTTTTTTTTGTAACGACTCAAATGTTTACACAAAGAAAGAAGGCGGAGCTATTATTCTGGTTTTAGTGTTGCTGCAGGCGCCATGTTCTGGAGATGCGGTGTTTCGTTGTGAAAGTGAAAACTACTTTGTGCTTCTAAAAGAGGACACAACCAGAAATCAGTGTTAAGTTTCCAACACTGTCCACAGAGACTAGAAAGTGAGACAATTCTACCTCTGCAAGAACAGTCTGGTGCTTCTGACTCACAACCTTTAAGTGAGTTATGCTTTCTAATAAAAGAACCCGCTACTTACTATTTAAACTAGGGATGCTCATTTCGGTTATTTCTCGTAACCGACAACTGACGATTATTACCGGTTAACTGACAACATTATTTTAAATTAGAATTTCAATCAGTTAGAAAGGATAAGCGCCTGTGACCCGTTAAAAATAGTAATATTTGTTTTCTGCAGATTCGTTGTACGTGCGCAAAAACTAGCAAACAACAGAAGATAAAGATTTACGTGATCACATCTATTTCATATTATACGCCTGCAGCACTTTTACGACCAGAGAAAAAACATTATAAAAGGATAAATAGGCCTATACGGGAAACATTTAGCTATTTTACATAAATAATAAATCAAGAAAACGAAGGAAAAAAGTTAGCAACAGTGACCAAATTAATGTCGAACATGGCAACGTCCATAAAAGTCACTTTCTGACATGACAGGAGGCGCGAGTTCTTTCATCAAACCTTCATTAAACAACAGTAGCTTTGCGCAGAGAGCGGAGTATTTGAATCGCTGACTAGATCTAATAAAACTTTCAGATGACACGCAGCTAATTTCTCCATCACTATAAGTTACCCAAAACACACATAAAAACACCCGGTAGATGCGTGTTTGTGCAGCAGAGTGGCTCTCTTTAGCAGTGAATGACGAGTCCTGTTCCGTTCACACAGCACGTGTGTGTTAGTCCTGAACATTTCCAGGTGAGTTGTCACTCCCTGTATTAGGACTCAACAACTGGATTCTGCTGCTGGGTGAATGTGGCCAATAAAATGCACTTTTTTTTTTGTCAACACAATTTTATATAGTCTATGAGAAGGTTAAATACTGAAGTAAATAAATAAAATGACCTTTTAAACAGTTTAACTGATTGATCGGTCAAAATACATATCGGTCAGTTAATGGTTAAATGGGTTAAATGAGCGTCCCTAAATCAAACGTGAGTTTTGAGCAGTGAAGGGTAGTGCTTGTTGTTTGTCGTTTCTCCGATCACGAACGCAGACATGGCGATGCATCACGTTATGGTAAGGGGGCGTAACATTTCCATCAGATGCTGCGGAATTTGGCCAATCACAATGCACCGAATAGCTGGCCAATCAGAGCACACCTCACTTTTTTCGAACGATGAGCTTTATACAAGTCAACCTGTTTCAGGAGGCGGGGCTTAGAGGAGAATCAAATATGTACAATGTGTGGAAAATAATGTTTTTTTGCACCTAAAACTACATAAACACATTGCATTACACTAAATACACTAACTAATGTTCTTTGTAGATCCATCATTTGACCCCTTTAGCAAACCATTTACTGCAACTTTTGCTTCAACAAACCACTCATTTGCTGCTTATTAATAGTGAGGTAGTTGTTAAGTTTATAACATGGTCATGCAGAACACGTGTTTTAATAAACAGCCGTATGTTATTAATATGCTAATAAGAAACTAGCCAAAAGTAAGAATAGGGATACTATCAGCTTGCTGTCCACACATAATTAATGAGAGTTCACAATTAGTCCAGACTTGATTTCTTAAGCGGAAAATGAAAACAGTTATCCTGAAGACTGTGCTGCTGTTCGGTTCTTTGCAGTCACTGGCACAATCTAGTACTGAAGCAATAAAAAAGCCAAATGCACAGGAAAGAGCGAGCTGCAAACTCTTGATAATGTTCTCTTCTGTGTTTCACTAAAGAAAGTCACACAAGATTGATTTGACGTGAGTAAATGATGACAGAATGATCAAATGCATTCCTAGTGAATCCTCAAAAGATTGATTGCAGCAGTTCTTCCGCATCATTGTTTCTGAAAGACACTATGCTGTCATCCCTGTGATGGTTTGCTTTATACACATTCTTTTACCTTCTCAGTGATTTCTCAGTATCATGCAGGACTATAAATTGACATCATATGTGAGGCTAAAGCTCACAGAGAAACACAAGAAGCAGTAGAGAGATTACTAACACAATAAAACCGCAAATACATCAAGTCAGGGACCACAAGGTTCAAGAATTTGTCTCTGGGGCAATTAATGTCTTCTGCATTACAATGTGTTTGACAAAACCAATATTGTCTACATGATGCTCTATTTATAAATTAAGTGATGCATTGTTTTTCTGCTTAACTGCTTAAAAACATGAAAATTTATCTTATAGGTTGTTTAATATAACAGCTTACCCCATATAGGTGTCCCTAGTGGGGCATGTTGTTACAAAAAGTTAATGTCTTTAATAAATGTAATATTTTGTGTGAAGCGCTAATGACATGTAAACCTCAAAAAATTGTTGTTTTATCAAGACTTTATGTCAGTTTCCCTAAAGAGGAGGGAATTACATTTTTTTGTTAAATAAAATAACAATTGAGTAATTTAAACAAAAAACAATCAAAATAAAACCTAATAGAAATATTCAATATTTTATCTGATTACCTACATGTCATGTGACCATTAAATAATAAACATTTCACATCAGTGTGACAACTAGCCTCGGTTACAAACCAAAATATTCATAAAGACCAAGGTTCATGTTGATTATGACATGAATATGACATGAGCCAAACATGTGTTTATTTGACTAACATTAAGAAGATCTGTCTCTCACTGCCCAGAAAAGCTTCCCATCTCACAATGCTCATCTTCTGATTAACAACGATCACAATTATCTTATTAATAAACACCAACCAGCGCTTCACCTGAACTGACCCGATGGAATAACCCAAAGCTCAATGTAACATTTGTCTTCGTCTCCACCTGTATAGTAATTATTGGGCAGACGGAGCCATAAAGCATGCTTTGTGTGATGCGCTGAATGCGCCGGCTGAAAGTGAAAACATGTCCACCCTCACAACACACAGATCAACTTTCCCCTTCATTAAAGCAGACAAGCACAAGAGACAAAGAGTCTCTGTGTTTTCTAAACAAGCTGAGAAACTATCTCATGTCTTGTCCATCTCAAGTCTTTCAGCCTCACCGAAGCTCGGGAACAAATCTGAATAACCATGAATTTTATTTGCAATAATTGTGCATGCATTAAGAGCAGAAATGTATGTATGTATGTATGATGTGCTGAAACTGTGCAAGATGTAGATGAGTTTGATTCTTCACCAGATGTAAAGAAATATAGCATTGAATTACTTGTTCAGCAGTGGATCCTCTGCAGTGAATGGGTGCCGCCAGAATGAGAGTCCAAACAGCTGATAAAACATCACAATAATACACACCACGCCAGTCCATCAAGCCTAAAAACAGCATGTTTGCAATCATTAAGACGTTAATAACTCAAATATGAGTCCATAATCCATACTTTCTTCTGTTGTCTCTCACATCAGAATCCACCCACATATTTGTTAAGAGCTGATTTGTTCTGTGCAGATTTCTCTCCGGATTCACACCACACCACTTTTCACTGGTAGAAGCATTATTATGGATTATGGATGCATATTTATGTTACAGACATCTTAATGATGGATTTGTTTCTTACAAATATATATTTTTTGGCTTCACAAGACATTAACTGATGGACTGGATCGGTGTGGATTACTTGTGATGCTGTCATCAGCTGTTTGGACTCTCATTCTGACGGCACCCATTCACTGCAGAGCATCCATTGGTAAGCAAGTAACCACAGCACAGCACTCGCAGCACAACAATTCAAAATTTCTCCAAATCTGATGAAGAAACAAACTCATCTACATCTTGAACTATTCATCTGAATGCATTAATATCACACATTTCTAAATGAATTTAGATCTGGTGCGGGTGTCTCACCTGCTTGACGTGAAGCAGGACCGACAGAGGTTAAACTAACATTGCTTTTCAACAGACATGATCTAACTCTCTCTTTCTTTTCAAATATACACTATATTACCAAAAGTATTCGCTCACCTGCCTTTACTCATTCTATGAACTGAAGTGCCATCCCATTCCT
>JAUMHR010000062.1:331016-342738 GCA_032361145.1 Enteromius fasciolatus | reverse complement strand
CAGGCCAAGTGATTAGCACACCTGATTCTGATCATTTGAATGGGTGAGCGAAAACTTTTGGTAATATAGTGTATCATTCTGCTGTCACTTTCTGAGTCCCGTGCAAAAGGGCCAACAGAGCGCTGGTTAAACAGACTCTGCTTAAAAAAGCAGTGTGAGGTTACAACCGGAGCCTTCCTTCCCTCTCTAGAGAGATCGTTATCAGCTCCTGAACTCCTCAGCTATGTTTTAGTCATCTCTGGCTCACAAATCAGTGTCTTGGACCCCCACGGCGCTGAAAGACAGGAATGCTGCAGCTCTCCCACGAGGCCTCACCTGGAGCTCCTTATTCTTCCTCTGCAGGCCTGCGTTCATCGCCTCTTCGGCCTCCAGCCGGCTGCTGGTGCTGCTTATCTCCACATCTTTCCTGACAGAAGACAGACGGAGAAAGAGAGCGTGTGAGGACGGGAGTGACAGGGCTAATTTAGCAGGCATGCCCTGTGTTGTTTGCTAGCCGCTTCCAATAAACGTCACCCGTGTCTCAGATTATTAAACGTGCCAGTCAATCCCAGAACACCATCTGAAGATCTCACTGATTGACTGCATGCGTTTTGAATGTTGTTGTTTTAACTAAGGAGCCTTCAAGGCAAGTCAGTTCACTTAGTAACACCCTGATATTGTTTGTTTTTATTAGGCATGTAAGTACAGCTTCTACCTACATAAACCTGCTTCTATGGAGCTGGAATATGATAATGGAGAAAATATGAAATATGAAAATATTTAAATGTATGTTTACTCTCGAAAAAAACGTGCATTCTTATTAGAAACTTTGCTTTAATTTGCAAAACAAATTGCAAAACTTTTGTGTTTCCCAAGAAACGCTCACAAAAAATGGCCTTCACCAAGAAACTGCTTTAGAAATATTTAAACTTTTGAGAAACAAAACTTTCACCTTCACTCACAAAACATAAACATACGCTAGTAAAAGTATGCATTTCCCCAAAATACTGTTTGATCAATCAATAATAAAACTTTTTTCTACCAAGAAACTGCATTTGCTTACACATATTATCTAGGAAAAGTATTGTTTACCCAAGCTATAAAAAAGCTATCATTTGCATCCTTGAAACTTTGTGATCACTCACAAAACTTTTGCGTTTCCCAAAGAAATGTTCTGTTTGCTCACAAAAAGTTTTTTTCACCAAGAAACTTTGCTTAAGAAACTTTTGCATTATTCTGAGAAACAAAATGTCGTAGTCACTAACAGAACGTAAGCTTTCTCTAGTAAAAGTATTGTTTCCCAAAGAAGCTTTACATTTATGCGATCCGAAAACATTGTTTGCCTTCCTCTCGCAAAATGTAAATGTTTTCTAGTACTGTTTTTCCCAAGAAATGTTTTCTCACAAAACTGTTGCGTTAAAGAGGTCATCCGGTGGTACATGCACTTTTACAAGCTGTTTGGACTGAAATGTGTGTACACAACCACCGTACAATGATAAAGATCCGCCAGTTTAATAAAAATTAGTTGCCCCTTCTGAAATCAAGCCATTCTCAAATGCATGTCGGTGTGGTGTCACACAGACAGAGGCCACTCCCACAATAGTTGATTGACAGCAGCGTGTCACACAGACTGAACTGGTGTCTTACCTCAGACCCCATCAGACCGAGACGCAGAGACAAGCAAGACTCCTAAGAGATTGAGGTGTTTTGTTGTTGAATGTATTAATGAACAGAGCAGTAGTCATTTACTCCGACATCTGAGTGACTGAAGACGCAGAGGATTAACGTTACGTTTGGTTCTGAAAGGAAACGCCCCCTTGAACAACCAAAATACGTTTATGTTCGCGTGAATCAGTCATGATCCAGCCTCACCTACAGAAGCAGTGAGTATAATGTATAATGCCTTTCCTAATAATGTGCTAATTAGCAAGTTTCACTATGAATACAGCTAAAAAAAGATCCTCTGAGAGGAAAAGAGGGGCGTGGTCAGTGGAGCTCGTGAAGATTTAAAGGGGAAGTACACAGAACAGAGTGATTTCTAAAGAGCTGTTTTTGAGTAAAATGAGCGTTTTTTAACACTATCTTTCAGAAAAACAAACTATGTTACAATCTTTCTATTAAGACCCTAAAGAATCATATTAGCTTGTGGAAAATTGGCTTTGTATGACTCCTTTAACACATTTGCGTTCACTCTTCACTCACAAAATGTTTTTACTTTATCTTTTTACTTAAGATTTTTCATTCTTAAGAGAAACTTTTTTGTATTACTATAGTTTTTGATGAATTTTGATGTTTTAGTGATTAGATCACAAAACGTTTGTGTTTACATTTAATTCAGTGGCAATTGCAATAGTCACAATTACCTCTTTTTAGGTTCAAAAAGGCTTCTTACTCCAGAAAGAGTGAAATCTCCAAAAGTCTTGGTCAAGATTCACGTTGCAGTATGTCTTCAAATCAACAATAAACGACCGGGTGATGCCTCTAGAAAGCTGATTGGCTATTTTAACACAAAGGCGGAGCTTCTATTTATACCTACGCTATATTGAGCAGTTTCTTCTCCTCCTCCTCTTCCACATAATAGCTCTGATTTTAACCCTTTCACTATTACTCGAATATTTAAAAAAAAAAAGACATTGAGGCCTCCATGAAACAGCTGGTTTTGCTTTCTACAGAATACACAGTTTTCTGCATACTAACAAGCCTGAGCAGCTCTAGGGGCCCGGAGGCCTTTAACTCATCAAAGCAGAGATAGCGGCGCTCCAAGCACATATCATGTTATAGACAAGAGCCGTCCAAACATCTGTTTTACTGCTAGATCTTCTCCATTTTTAAAGCTTTTTTTGGAGACATCAACGACTTCAGGAGATCATTCATTTTTATATTTGTTATTATAATAACATTATACAGAGTCCCTCAAATTTTTGAAAACCAAACCATTTGAAGCTAAATTATTTACTTGAAGTCCCCAGATAAATGATAACGATTAATGGTGGATATTGGCACATGACATGCAGCTAAACAAATAAAACATTCAAAAATTAAATAAAAAATTTAATAACCAAAATGTATAAAAAAATTAATACAAATGAAACAAATAATAAATATTTAATAAAAATGTTATGTAATTTGATTGCTCACAACTTTTTTAACCAATTATTAGATTTTCGACTCACACACCCTAGTGAAAAATGCACTTAAACGTATTTTAAATAAAACTACAAATACATTTTCATATTTATGTACTTAATAAAATGCAGTTGTACTTTTAGTATACTAAACTCGCATTTTAGGCTTATTAATAAGAAACATGCATTGTGCATAAGTAATACTCCAATTAAAGTTGTTTTTATTTTATCAGTAGCTCTTCAGTTATCTGTCAGTAAATATGTTAATAGTTTTGCAACAAATCTAGTGGGAAATAAATATATTTTAAATATATTACTAATATACCTAGGGCAGCACTTACAATCACAGTTTGTTTGTTTAATTCTGAACTAAACAAAGGAAAAAGGCTACATGCAAGCTAAAGCAACAACTGTTTCAGAAGTAAATTTAAAAAAACTGATTCATCTGTTGCAAATGCAGTTTATTTACTGTATCCTGACCTCTTGATCATGTCCTCCAGACTGGCCCTCATCTTGCCCATCTCTGTCAGGTTGTCCATAGTGTTCCTGCCGTCTCCCTCCAACCTCCGCCTGCTCTTCTCCAAATCCGCCTTCTGTTTCCTCTCCTGCTCCAACAGATACTCCAGCTAGGAAAACATCAAGCAGATTGGTGTGATTTCGTTATCTTTGCGTGGCCCGGACCACAGTGATCTGCTGATCTACTCACATCCTCCGCCTGCAGCTTCAGCTTGGCTTTCTCTTTGGTCAGGAGGTTCACTTTCTCCTCCTCGCACTGTAAGTCCTCAATGGCCTGCTGCAAAAACCAAACAGAGACGTGTGGGTCTGTCGAGCAGATGTGTGGTAAACTTCCAGCCAAGAACTGCTCACATCTGACCAGGATGCTTTCATTCGGGTCGATCACAGAGAAAGCATGATGGCTTAATCAAATCAGACCCTAAAAGAGACATTCATTCTGGTCAGAAGTGAAGTAAACTAAAACATAAGGCACGCCGCAGCATCACACCAACACTACGCTCCTTGAATGAAGAGCTCACATAACTGGCGATGGTTCCTGATGAAGGTCATAAATCACAGAGATGAGCTGCTACTGTTGGACATCTGGCTTACGTTACTGCACGCCGATCTGACAGTTTTATGGAGCACAAAAGATGGTGAGAATGATTACTAAGGTGAACTAAATTGTGATGTGAGGTGCTCTGCGCCTACATCAAGACAGATTACTTAGAAATGAACTAAAATTGCTGGGGGTTTCTCCAGGTCAAACATTAAAGGGTTAATTTATCCCAAAGTGAAAATTCTGTCATTAATTACTCAAACATCTGTCGTTCCAAACCCGTAAGACCTTTGTTCATCTTCAGAACATGACATCAGAGAGCTATCTGGCCCTCCACAGACAGCAACTCAACTGAAATGATCCCAGACACAGAACCGTGGTAAAAACATTGGTTAAACCGTCCATGTGAGTTTGTTGCACATAACACAATTTACTCATCCAGTGTTTTCCCCTGACTTCCGTTTTCCGTCACAACGCATACACGCGCTTTAACGTATTTGACGTAATCAGCCTTGTTAACGTTCGAGGGTATAATTGTTTATTGTTTTATTATAAGTTGATCCACTGATGTCACATGGACTGTTTTACCGATGTATTTTCTGGATCTGGGATCATTTCAGTTGTGTTGCTGTCTGTGGAGGGCCGGATAGCTCTCTGATATCATCAAAAATATCTTCATTTGTGTTTCGAAGATGAACAAAGGGCTTATGGGTTTGGAACGACATGAGGGTCAGTAATCAATGACAGCATTTTCATTTTGGGGTAAATTAACCCTTTAAGAAATAATTTGTTGATCTGAGGATATTCACTTTTGCAAGTATTAGCAAAAACCATCAGGATTTCTGTGTGACAGACACAGTTCTGCTCAGGCTGATAAGGATAAGAGCAGTTCTCAGCTGTAATTCATTATCAGAGTCAATGACATAGACACAAAATAAATATTTTAAAAACATGTGCCAAGTTGGAAATCTATAATCTTCGTATTTATGTTGGATTCGTAAATGGTAAGATTTAACCATAAATACAACACTACACAATCGCCACTTTTTTAAATATATTTCAAGGCATTTTTATTATCAATCAGTAGTAGATTAGATTAGATTAGATTTTTTAGAGGTTGTAGAACAAATTTTTATTCAGATTTATTTATTATTAATTTATAAAGAAAAAGCTACTTTTTTTAGCATTTTTTTTATGAAAAAGACTTTTAGAGGCCTAATCAGGACAATTGTATTGCCCTATTATTTCTATCATCATGCTCAAAACTTTAATTCATACATTAAAACATGGCTATCGCAAAGAAGTATATGTATGTATTACATTTTTGAAAATGTATTAATTAATGAATCTGAGCATTACAACGCTGATGCATTTAGATGCATTGCTTACAACAAAAGCATTTAAAATATTTAAGAACATTTGTTCTGAATTATTGCACGTTTCCATCTTTTCACCCGGGTTAAAAGCACATGAATAATTCATCAAATCTATGACATACAAAAACCGTATCAATTACTAGTACTGTGTTCGAGTCATACACTATGTTTTGATCGGTAATCAAGATTTCCAAGCAGTTCACTGCTGCAACTCATTATAAACCATTTGACTGAAAAAAAAAAATTATTTAAAAAACAATCACAGCAGTGACCTGAACCCTCTTAAGTTATTTTCCAGATTAAAGTCGGAAATGGCCTGTTGTGCCAGAGGGATGAACGCTAACCTGTTAACGACCTCCAACTTGTCTTCCAGATGGGTCTTTCCTATTAAAAAGCGCAGCTTGTGTTGATTACATTAGTTACATTGCCTCACGACTGAACTTTACACTGCAGCATCCTTGGAAATCACCGGTCAAAACTGTCCAACATCTGTCTAAGGCTACAGTTCTGAGTGATGGATTCTGGAACATGAACACATCCCAAGGAGAACGCCATTCCATGTCATTTGAGCAGCCCTCACCTGGCTCAACTCCACCAGGTGCTCCTTTTCTTTCTGCAGCCTCTGAACCAGCTCGTTCTTCTGGGTGAGATCTTCAGAGAGCTTCCTCACTGCACAGTCTGAGGACTAGAGAGAGTACAGATGCGTCTGATTTAGGAATATTTGTAAGATTAACAATAATAAAAAATATTTCTAATTATGGCTCAACTTATAGAAATAAAGTTGTACATATGAAAAAAAATAAATAAATCCCAAAAATGAGAAATTAATTTACAGTTAATAGAAATGAAGTTGCAGTTATGATAAATGGTAACAATTAATGGAAATAAAGTTGCAGTTGCAAGAAAATGTCACACAAAAAAAATGCAATCATAGTCACAATTTCAAGGCATAGTAGCAATTACAAGAAATAAAAACCCAATAGATAAAGTCACAATTATGAGAAAAAGATGCAATCAGCAGCCACAATTACAACATATACAGTCACAATTTGGGAAGTATTGACGATCACAAGAAATAATGTTGCAATCAAACGGAATTTGAATTTGTCGCAATTATAAAAAAACTAATCACAATTGCAAGAAATAAAAATGGAATTGTGAGGAATTGTGAGGACCATTACAAGAAAAAAAGTCAAAAGTCAAAAGTCAAGATCGTGAGGAAAAAAAAAAATCACAATTAAGGGGAATGTTTACAATTATGAAAAACAATGTTGCAATTACAAAACAAAACTGCAATCATGAGAAATAAAGTTTTGATTACAAAAAATCTAATTGGAATTGGAAAAGTGAAGTTGCAGCTGAAACAATAATTTACTTAGAAAAAGAAACTTAGATTGACTTTGTATGTGGCAGATGTGATTTGTTTTAACACTGACATAAGGGACTAATAGAGTGTGTGTGTGTGTGTGTGTGTGTGGGTGGGTGGGTATGGGCCTGTTGGAGCTTTGAGAAGCAGATCTAGACCAGAAGTATAGAGATACTTTCATCCTGACACCACAGCTGTCATTGTTCCTCTGAACTCGAACAGACATAAACTAGAACTATATGAGCAGACAAATAAACCCACACATCTGCACTTACTGTAAGAGATGAGACAAAATTATAATTGGAATAATTATGGACTACGTGCGGTAATTGAAAGGCAGCACACCTAGCTCGAATTAGAAGTCAGCACAGCTTTATGCAGTGCAGTTAAGGGAACAATTATTGCCATCAGAACACAACGCCTATGGAATGCACTATACCTTTGAATATGTTTTGTTTTAAATTTAGAAATGAAAGCTCAGCTGAATGTAATGCTTTAAAGATTAGAGTTGAGGTCACACATGATGCCCCCACAGTTTCTCTATGACAACAAAGAGACTCCAAACCATTTCCACTCGATGAGTAAGATCAAACAAGCCATACAGGTCTGTTCTTGTGTATGTCGACGATAGCGGCTGGATTTTACACATTTATCATGGATAGTATGCGACTTAAACGTTTGCCAAAGATCCTGACAACACCTGCCAGAACTAAATTTCATCTTAAATTTTCAATGTATATTTTTTTGATAAAGTGAAAGAAAGGCAGAATTATGAGAGGTAAAGCTAAAGTCACAGTTGCAAAAATAAGTCTCAACTTATTTGAAATATAGTGAAATATAGTCAGAATTATTAGAACTATTTACAATTCCACTAAAAGTTTCAATTACGAGATATAAATCATAATTACTGTATGAGAGAAATATAAATAGCCACAATAAATAGTTGCAATTACAGAAAACAACGTGAGAAATAGAGGTGCTGAAAAGTTGCAATTATGAAAAATAACTTTAGAGCTGAAATAGAGAAACAGAGTTGCATTTCTAAGAGCTTAAGTTGCAGTGAAAGGAAATAAAGTTACAAGAACTAGAAATAAAGTGGCAATTATGATCCCAAAATTGCAACTGGAATTGGAATTATGTGAAAGAAAGTCACAATTATTAAAAGCCGTCAGAGTTATGAGAAATTAATGTGCAAATACAGTGGCAATTCATGCTAATAAAGCTATTATAAGAAAAAGATACAACCGTTTGCAATAAAATGCCAACACGAGAAATAAAGTCACAATTATAGCAGTTATGAAAAATAAATTCGCTATTACCAGAAGCAATGTGACTGATCTGAAACTTAAAGTCACAAGGTTACAAGAAATATTCTTAACATGTGAAATAAAACTATTTTGAGAAATAAAGTTGCATTTATGAGAAACAAAAATGTAACATTTAAAAGTCCCCTTTTGTGAGACAACAAATAAATTATTTTAACATTTTAGTTCTACCAGAATGTTTACAAATGCAGACACTATTTTACCAGTGATCCTACACGATCCCTTATTATAATTTAACACCAAAAACTCTAGATTGGTACCAAAAACAGCTGTACCTCTTCTCCAAGTCATGAAGCATGAAATATTCCAATACAGTTTCAAGTAATATTCCCCAGACTGCTAATGATGCATGACTAACTACGTGAAAAAAGTACAGAAATGGCTGCAGTCCCTTCACTGTAACGGGTCAAGTGTGTGTCAGCCAGCACGTGAACCTCAGTCCTACCTGCTTGTCCTTCTCCACTGAAGTCAGTGTGTTCTCCAGCTCCTCCAGGTCTCGGCGCAGACTGCAGCACTCGGCCTCGAGCCGGTGACGCTGGGAGGCCAGCTGAGCCGCGGCGCCCTCCTCCTGCTCCAGACGCTCCTCCAGTCCCGCCACCTGCTCCTCCAGCTGAACGCAGCGCTGCTCGGACTGATGGAGGCTCTCCTGCTCCTGCTCCGGGGAGGACGAGACAGACAGAGGACACTGCATGTCAGCCTCGGGGGACGCACTTCACGGGTGACAACAGGAGAAGAGCAACAAAAGAGGCTCAAAGCGTGAAGCAAAGTGTCCTGTGATCAGAAGCTTCAAAACATGAGAAGGACAAAGTGCTTTCCCTCGATGAAGAGGATCGTTTAACAGACTAGTCCCAACAGGACATAAAAAGCTCTGCTTTTACAACTTGTATTATGATACATGCTATCAAGTTAAAAACACACAAATATGAGGGTCCTTGCACAGCTGGCAGTGGAAGCGGATTTCTCCATAAATGTGCTTGTTCTGTTCTGATTTCAGTCTTTCGTGTTTGACTTATTAGTAAGGCATGTTTTTATCGCTTGCTTATCTACTGAGACGTTAATGGTAGTGTTACATCACCTTAAAATGTTACAGGGCCAACTGCAATTTTTTTGTTCAAACAGCTGCACTGGAAGAGACAGAACAACACTGGCTCAACCAATTCTGTGAGTTTGGGGCGGGGCCATCTGTTTGTCTGACCAATGGGAGATGAGGGAAGTGTTCATGTAACAGACTCAAAAACTGCTTCCACTCGCTTGTCAATGTAATTATGCGCAGTTGTAAATAATTCAAAGATTTTTAGTATGATTACAAGTCTCTATACTTCAAGCAATAATTCATATTGCTTGTAATCATTTGTGAAATGTAGTTCACCAAAAAATGAAACATCTGTCATCATTTCGAGGAGTTTCAAATCTGCATGAATTTCTTTGTTCTGCTGAACACAAAAGAAGATAGTTTGAAAAAAGTTTGTAACCAGGCTGTTTTGTGTCAGCACGGACTATTTTTTTTTCCTACTATGGAAGTCAATGGTGACCCAAAACACCCTGGTACAAACTTTTTTGTGTTCGGCAGAACTAAGATTGCATATGGGTCACTATAACTCAGATGGGGTCAGTTGAATCCTTTAATTAACATGATGCATAGACATTCCTGTTCCAAACAAAAAATAGCAGATGATAAAAACCACACTTAGTAGGAAGGAGAAAGCCGAGGCCCTGTCTATGAAACTTCCGAATCGAAAAATGGCTCTTGTGACCAATGAGGGACATTGCAACTACACAACAACCTGCTAAAAACCACACAGAACCATTTTGCAACCAAATAACAACATCCTAGCAAACATCAACACTCACATTTTCTTCAGAACATTTTAAAGTTATTTTCAGAACTCTGAAATTGCACACTTTTTACCAACAAAAAAATTCATATCATGTCAAGAAATGGCTCTTTTAACCAATAAGAAACCAAAGCATTGTCCTAACAACCACATAACAACCTATTAATAACCATCCACAAAGCACAAAGTTTCACAATTTCTTCTAAACATGTACAAATCTTGCAATTCTGAAATTATCCACTTACTTTTTAACAACAAACATGATCTAGTTCATCATATTACTATGCTGAGTCACAATTTTATGAATATAACACTTTCGACTTTGACCTATAAGAAACCACCTAGCAATGTTTTACAAACCGCACAGCAACCTATTATAAACTCCTCTAAAACAAATAACAATTCCACAACATTCAGGTTAGTTAATTGGCAATTAAGAGATTATGCACATACAATACTCTTTAACAACAAAACTGACCAAAAATAACGCAATGCAATATATCCATTTGGCAGATGCATTCACCCAAAGCAACAAAACAGCAAACGGAAAGTAAACATACCCAGGTCCATGTTCTCTAGGAAACAAAGCATCTCTTGCATCATCATGCACACGCATTATCACGTACCTGATGGAGTGGGATGGATGTGGTGAAACTATCCCAGTCCAGCTCCTCGTGCTCAGCTTCTGAGAGCGAACACCCGACAGATATGACCTGACAAACAGCATCCATCCCTGAGCAGCGTCTCTCCCTCCTCTAACAGCTGGACGCCTGCTGTGTTTCTGTCTGAAGTCCTGCCGCGCTCGGACAGAAGCAGGTGCACAGATGCCTGCCTGATGTCGAGGTGTAGAGTAACGAACTGCGCGAGGGTCCTTCACTATCTGTCTCAACAGCACTCGCGTTTATCAAAAGAACGAAGCGAAATCTCTCTGCTGCACGAGACATGGAGCAGCCGGTCCGTTTCGTGCATTTATTTAAAAAACCAATCCATGCCTACAGTCTGGAAAATGTCTGAGAGTGTCAGAAGAACAAAGCTGTTATTGTAATCTATGTAAAAATCTGTTTGCCATTCATTTTTACAGACAAAACACTCTGTGCTTAGACATCAAACATTTATATCTACCACAGGTGAACCAAGACTCGTCACTGGCTTACGCTGATTACATCTCAACAGGTGTGACTAAATCAACATATGCCATCGACACGCTGTATGTAGTTGGTGTTTGGTGAATTACGTACTCGACCACATACCATAGCAGTGATTTATGGCCTGACGCCCACTGGATTAGATTCAACAGAATAAATAATGGCGACCATTATAGTGGCCTCTTCATGAAACTGAATGAAGGTGGGTAATCATCCCACACTGATGATGCACAGACACAGAGAGTGAAGCCTTCACAATCTGGACATAAATTATTATCAGACATTTTAAGCTTCCCACTTTCACATGAATGAATATCAGTAGATTTTATTATGCATGTTAATGCTGAGAAGAAGCTCAAACTGGTAGTAGAAACCCTACGGTGGCCGAGAGAGCTCAACGCCCTGCAATTTAAAAATAACTCATGCAAACAGAAAAAAATGGCTGCAACTTAAAAAACATCTTCATCAATTTGACAACACAGGCGCTGCAAACACAGAAACGCTGCAAACACACGAA
>JAUMHR010000062.1:294366-313295 GCA_032361145.1 Enteromius fasciolatus | reverse complement strand
AAAAAACTGTAATATTGTGAAATATATATTATTTTAATTTAAAATAACTGTTTTCTGTGTGAAAATATTTTAAAATGTAATTTATTCTTGTGACGCAAAGCATCATTACTCCAGTCTTCAGTGTCACATGATCCTTTCAGAAATCATTCTAATATGCTGATGTTTTGTTATCAGTGCTGACAAATATATTTTTTGGAACCTGTGATTTTTTTTCCTCCTCAGTATTCTTTGAACATAAGTTTTTACCAAATATAAAACATTTCTAAAATGTAAATCTATGCTGTGACATTTAATAGATCCTTTGTTAATAAAAGTATTCATTTCTTTCAAAGAAGAAAGAATTAAAAAACGGATCCCAAACTTTTGAACAGTAGTGAAACAGTAAACTACTGTAACAGTGGTTCTGAACATTATTATCCATTTTAAACAAATGCTTCTCTTTTATATTTTAATGATTTAATGAAAACTATTAAGCAGCTCAGCTGTTTCCAACACTGATAATAAAATATCATCATATTAGAATGATTTCTGAAAGGATCATGTGACACTGAAGACTGGAGTAATGATGCTTTGAATCACTGGAATAAGTTACATTTTAAAATATATTCACACAGAAAACACTTATTTTATTTTTATATAATATTTCATAATATTACAGTTTTTTCTGGATGTTTAATCTAATAAATGCAGCTTTGATGAGCAGAAGAAACATCTTTAAAAACCATTAAATATCTTACTGTTCTAAAACTTTTGAAAGGTAGTGTATATCTTACTGATAAATATATAAAATGTATTTTTAATAAATATATACCTTGATAGTACTGGGTTGGACCCCCTTTTGCCTTCAGAACTGCCTTAATCCTTCGTGGCATAGATTCAATAAGGTACTGGAAACTTTTCTTCGAGATATTGGTCCATAGTGACATGTTAGCATCACCCAGTTGCTGCAGATTGAATCTCCCGTTCCAACACATCCCAAAGGTGCTCTATTGGGTTGAGATCTGTTGACTGTGGGGGCCATTTGAGTACAGTGAGCTCAATGTCATGTTCAAGAAACCAGTCTGAGATGATTCGAGCTTTAATGACATGGTGCATTATCCTGCTGGAAGTAGCCATCCGAGGATAGGCACACTGTGGTCATAAAGGGATGGACATGGTCAGAAACAATACTCGGGTAGGCTGTGGCATTGCAACCATGATCAATTAGTACTAAGGGGCCCAAAGCGTGCCAAGAAAATGTCCCCCACACCATTTCACCACCACCACCAGCCTGAACCGTTGATACAAGGCAGGACGGATCAATGCTTTCATTTTGTTGACGCCAAATTCTGACCCCATCCGAATGTCGCAGCAGGAATCGAGACTCATCAGACCAGGCAACATATTTCCAATCGTCTATTGTCCAGTTTCGGTGAGCCTGTGTGAATTGTAGCCTCAGTTTCCTGTTCTTAGCTGACAGGAGTGGCACCCGGTGTGGTCTTCTGCTGCCGTAGCCCAGAGCGTTCAGAGATGCTCTTCTGCATACCTTGGTTGTAACGAGTGGTTCTTTGAGTTACTGTTGCCTTTCAACAGTATCAGCTCGAACCACTCTGGCCATTCTCCTCTGACCTCTGGCATCAACAAGGCATTTCGCCCACAGAACTGCCGCTCACTGGATGTTTTCCCTTTTTCGGACCATTCTCTGTAAACCCTAGAGATGGTTGTGCGTGACAGTCCCAGAAAATCAGCAGTTTCTGAAGTACTCAGACCAGCCCGTGTGGCACCAACAACCATGCCACATTCAAAGTCACTTAAATCACCTTTCTTCCCAATTCTGAAGCTCGGTTTGAACTCCAGTTTGTCTTGACCATGTCAACATGTCTAAATGCATTGAGTTGCCACCATGTGATTGGCTGATCAGTAATTTGCGTCAACGAGCAGTTGGACAGGTGTGCCTAATAAAGTGGCCAGTGAGTGTGTATATATATATATATATATATATACATTTTTTAATGCCTAAAATCATTAGGATATTAAATAAATATCATGTACGATAAAGATATTTTGTCATCTTCCTACGTAATAATATCTAAACTTAATTTCTAATTAGTAATATGCATTTCCCTCTCTCTCTCATACATATTTATTGATTAATTGTTTTAGGACACAAAAATAAATAAATAAAATAAAACAGTAAAAGTGATGATTTTAATCCTACAGTACATTTGCATGCACTCACTGCAAAAAAACCTTTAATTAACACTTGTAGGCAAACACCGCCCCAGTAAACTGGTTTTGTAACTGCATGCTGCCATATTGTGGTTTAATCCGAATGCATCAAATAAGATCAGTAGGTCTCCTGCTGTTACATAAGCTCTAGTCTTTCAAGACTAACTCCTTGTCTGCCAACTATCAAATCAAAAGACGCTTCATCTATAATCACTTTGTCCACTTTAATCCTCAGTTGAGTTTAAATAGCAGACAGCGCCATTATCCTGGACACTCATTCACAAAATGGGCAATGCTAAAAGTGGAGCGCTTTCCAAAGAGCTTCTGGAGGAGCTGAAGATGAACACCAAGTACAGCGAGGAGCAGCTTTACGCCTGGTACCAGAAGTTCCTGAACGAGTGTCCGACGGGCCGCATCAGCCGGGAGCAGTTTGAGAGCATCTACGCCAGCTTCTTCCCCGATGCAGACCCCAAGGCTTACGCTCAGCACGTCTTCAGGAGCTTCGACGCCAACAGCGACGGGACGCTGGACTTTAAAGAGTACATCGTGGCTCTGCATCTGACATCCTCGGGGAAGACCGTGGAGAAGCTAGAGTGGGCCTTCGCTCTGTACGATGTGGACAGGAATGGCACTATCACCAAAAACGAGATTCATGAAATAGTGAAGGTGAAAACTGGCATGGATATAGATAGACATTGTAATCATTCCTGGGTCGATTGCTTAAAACATTGTAGTCTTTTACTGATTATAAACAGCATGATGGAAATACACATATTAAGTAATGTATTCTGACTAATATTGATGTAACTCTTGAGATCTGTGTGTGTTAGTTCCTTAAAACGGAAAGGCTTGCAAAAATTAAGTAGTCTCTTTGCTTTCCTTTGCAGTCAATATTCAACATGATCTCCAAAGAAGACCAGAAAAACCTTCCGGATGATGAGAATACTCCAGAAAAACGAACAGATAAAATTTGGGACTTCTTTGGGAAAAAAGAAAACGGTAAGTATGCGTTCGGTATTATAAACGTGTGACAAAGATACACCCCTTTAACAGAATAAGCTTTATTGGGTTTTGAAGAATGCATTTGCTTTGTATCATCAGGTAAAATAACAGAAGGCGAGTTCATTCAAGGAGTTATGGACAATAAGAACATCCTCCGTCTGATTCAGTTTGACGAACCACAAAAGGTCCAAGAGAGGCTCAAAGAGAAGCAGCAATAATGATTTCCTGCTGGTTTGAATTGTAGTGTGATCTGATTCTTTTGTTTCACGTGCACTGTAATACTTTGGATTTCTGCTGTTATGTGTCGACTGAGATTTCAATACAACATGTGCCATGAAATATGCATGTAATAATGCTGCAGTAGAAAACATGAAACGAAATGAACAGTTGAATATCTAGACACTGAAATACACAGATACAATCAGCCTACTGGCAAGAAAGGGTCAAAGACGCGGTCAATTTCACAATCATCGCCGATCATGTGCTGTGAAACCACATGCAAATTATGTATATAATCCACAACTTTGCTTTACATTCATTTGCTTATGAATAAAACGCAATATGTACAGTAACAGTCATGCAAACGATTTCATTATAGTATTCTACTAGAACTACTTTACATCGAGTAGCATGTATACATGCATAAAAACTAAAAATTTGTTTGACCAAATAAATATACAAATGTATTGTTAATTGTTCTGTTAATTTAATTGCACTGCCCTTGCAATGTAAAAAGATGTGTAATTAAAAGAGTGGCCCTCAACTGGTGCATTTTGACAAAAAAATGCAAGGAAAAATACGTTAAGTGTATATATTAAATTGCATTTAAAGGGTTAGTTCACCCTCATGTCGTTCCACATCCATACGACGTTCATCTTCAAAACACACATTAAGATATTTGTGATATTGATATCAGAGAGCCATCCAACCCTCCATAGACAGCAACACAACTGAAATGATCCCAGATCCAGAAATGTAGTTTATAAACCAATTTCAGGAGGAAGCGCCTTCGAAACTTGCTTCGTACCATGCTTTACTATCATTGAGGAAGTGCAAACTCGTGAAATGTAGTAAAAACATCAGTAAAACAGTCCATGTGACATCAGTGGACCAACTTCAGTTTTGTGACGCTAGGAGAGTACTTTTTTTGAGCAAAGAAAACAAAAATAACATTAAATTACTCAACCATTCTTTCCCCGTGACTTACGACATTTTGGAGAGCAACTCAACACAATGCATACGCACACTTTAACGTATTTGACATAATCAGTCTTGTTTTTATTCGGGGCAAAGCACACACATGTGCGTAATCTGTGGTTGTTTATGCCTAGAAGAAAGCGTACGCATGCAATGTGATGTTCTCTAAAATGGAAGAATGGTTGAGTATATGATGTTATTTTTGTTTTCCACTGTTGATCCACTGATTTCACATGGATTGTTTTACAGATGTTTTTTACTATGCTTCTATACCTGGATCATTTCAGTTGTGTTGCTGTCTATAGAGGGTCAGATAGCTCTCTGATTTTATCAAAAATATCTTCATTTGTGTTCCAAAGATGAACAAAGGTCTTATGGGTTTGGAACGACACGAGGGCGAGTAATTAATGACAGAATTTTCATTTTTGGGAGAACTAACTCTTTAAATTTGACCACAAAATGACCAAGAAAAATACAAATCTAATTTAATAAATTGCATTTAAAAACATTATCTGGCATAGTTAGAAATAAATCAGATACATATTGTTGAATCTATGGCAACATTAATTAATTTGAAGGAGTGCTGTCAAACAATTTGTGATTAATTGGATCCAAAAAAAGTTTTTTGGTTTTTTTTTACAAAACATATGTGTGTATACTGTGTATATTTATTATGTATATGGGTAGTTGCCGTATCATTGTGTCTTATGGTGTGACCAAACACCCCTCTAACATTGAAGATAAACATCTCTTATGCTATTTGTAATTCTATAAATGAAGATAAATTTTTCTCATGTTGTCTGTGTTTTCTTTTTTTTTTTTACCATGTCACACTATAGGACACACCATTTTTTTTGTCAACTACATATATAAATTATATAAAAATACACAAATATTTTAAAAGTATATATACTGTGTGTGTGATTGTGTATTTATATATGCATAGTAAATATACACAGTACACAAATATGTTATGTAAACAAAGACATCCATTATTTTGGATGCGATTAATCACAATTAAATCCCTAATTTTAAGACATTTCTTTGGACATTATAGGTGGTGACTCAATTTAGAACCACAACGAATGTATAAATCCCAATGTAAAATCCATTGATCCCTAGATAATAAAGCAGGTAATATATCGTAATAGAGCATTATAATACCTGGGATGTTTTTAATCACAGTCCTTCCATATTTTCACTACTCCTGTTGTTCAGTGAACAAGTGTTCAATAAGCTAATGTTTAATTGGCCATAATTTGACCAACTAAAGAAATTTGCTGAGAATTTCAAAGCTTAAATTGCTCCATCCAAACATCTTGCATTATATACACATACAAAAATCAGGTATCAAAAACATCATGGAAGCCATTTACAGTAGTTAAAGTATATATATATATATATATATATATATACATACATCCTTAATTACATATTTATAGAAAAATAATTTTGAAACGGGGGCTGATGACAGACGCTAAAACTCACTCTTCTCTATGATCTCCTCCATGGTCTCTCCTAAAGTCATTTCCCCGTCGCTGCTGGAGAGGCTCTTCCTCATGTAAAACTCTAGGCCGAAGCCCCGCCCACACGGCACGTCCTCTGCTGATTGGACGGCCACCTGCAACTGATGTCCCTGTGTGGGGCCGTGGTTTCCTTCCTCATTGGACTCGCTCTGTTCTGTGGTTTGTCCGGGTCTCTTCTGTGAGCACTTCCACAGGTGTTTGGGGTGAATGTCCGCAAAGCAGTTGTGCACCTCGAAGTGGCTGGAGGAAATGAACAGCTGCCACCGCTTCTTCAGCTCAGCCTGGACCTGGAGGACATGTTTCCAAAGTTAGGCCTTCTTTACACCCTTTTATTTGTTATGAAATAAATATTTTACATGTTTTATGTTCAGGCCATTTTGATCTGGGTGTATATGAAGAACTATTAGGTCTAAAAAATACTTTTTGTAAAATAATCTATCACGTTAATATACAGTATACAGTATGTTTATTGCTTTTTCCCATCTCATACACTTTTGGGACTAAATAATAAGCATAAATATATATGCAAAATAATATTAAAAAATGTATCTCTTTTTGTGAAATTTAATGAAAATAAAATACATTTATTTAATTTGGCAAAGAAGTAATTGTTTTAATGTTGTTTTGTAAGGAATAATCATGTTAATTTCATACATTTGGACTGTTTTTGAGCAAGTTATAAATTTAAAGGAATTGAACTTCTAATTTCATTAATTCCAGTGGGGTTAATACTGGTAATTCTCAGATTATATGTTCTAATAAAATTCATTAAAAGGCATATAAACACATAAAAATATATGAAAACAGTATGAAAAAAACATCTAGATATTCTGCATAATATATATATATATATATATATTTGTGTGGAAAGTGTTGTTATAAATTCATAAGAATCTCTCACTTCTTTTTAATACCTAAAAATGTCTAGGTTACGTACATAACCCACGTTCCCTGAAGGAGGTTACATATGGGAACTCGCCAGAGAGCTTTGACCAGAATGCCTTTCATTGGCCTTTTGACAAAAGGCCAATGAATATTGGCGTGCATTTGATTGCACTCAGGTGCACCTCCTCACTGCGTGAGTATAAGAGGGCACGAGCGGAATGCACATGCAAGTTTTCGCTGAAGAGCCGAGCCGAGCCGGCGTCAGCGTGACCTCAGAGTCATGGCAGGTGAAAGTGTAACGTCCTTCCTAACGTTCCCTCCTTCAGGGAATCACTTCGATGTTACATATGGGAACACCCATGGAACAGGCCACGACTTACGCGATCTACTTTTCAAGTTCGTCAGCAGAGGATCTGTGCGTAACCTTCCCAACCCTTTGCGGCCCAAGATAGGGGCCGACAGAGTTGCTTTCAGCGGTGCTGAAGCAGGTGGTTGAGGACGGAGCACATGAAAGCACAAGTTTTTACATGTGGAAAAAACAAATACAATATATCGATTCATGGATAATTATGGATTATAGATATAATTGGAGGGAAACACAGCCTTCTGGTTGACTGTGGAAATTTTTTGCCACACCTCTGGCGAAGGAGACCAGAGGAAGCACAGCCGAAACTACTCCGCTCCGGTTACGCACAATTACGGGAACACTGAGATACTTAAGCGCGGCTCCCGTGGGAGTGGCGCAGCAAGCCCGCACCAGCCGGTCCTCTCACTCACCTGCTGTCCTCCGTGAGTACGCGAGAAGACACGGCGGGGTCTCAGGATGACGTGACAATCAGCTGGGCCAAACTGTAGGCACTCTTCGTTGACAGAGAAAGCTTGTAGATCCCCTACCTTCTTAATAGATGCCAGCGCAACGAGAAGCGCTGCCTTCAGTGTAAGATATTTAATATCTACAGACTGAAGTGGCTCGAAAGGAGCTAGCCGCAGGCCATTTAAGGCGATGGCTAGATCCCAAGAGGGCAAAAGGTGTGGTCTCGGGGGATTAACCTGACGCGCACCCCTAGGGAATCGAACGATGAGTTGGTGCTTTCCGAGGGACACGCCCTGCACTGCGTCGAGATATGCGGCTATGGCAGCGACATACATTTTAAGAGTCGAAGGGGACAGACTGCGCTCCAACTTCTCTTGCAGGAAGGAAAACACAACTGCGATTGTGCATCTCTGTGGGTCCTCTCTGCGAGAGGAACACCAGTCGACGAACAAACTCCATCTCGGAGCGTAATCCTGCCTCATAGAGGGAGCTCGCACTTGAGAGATGGTGTCTACGACAGCGCTGGAGAGGCTGGAGAAGTCTGTCGCATCCTGTCCAGGAGCCACACGTGCAGGTTCCATAGATCGGTACGCAGGTGCCAAATGGTGCCCAACCCCTGAGAAAGAAGGTCCTTCCTCCAGGGGATTTTCCAGGGAGGGGCTGCAGCGAGGAACAAGAGGTCAGCAAACCAAGTCCGGGAGGGCCAATAAGGTGCTACCAGCAGGACTTGTTCCTCGTCCTCCCTGATCTTGCACAGGGTCTGTGCAAGGAGGCCCACTGGGGAAAAGGCCTACTTAAGCCTTGGAGGCCAGCTGCATGCCAGCGCATCCCTGCCGAGCGCCTTGGAGGACTCGAGGAGGGAATAAAACAGTGGGCAATGGGTCGACTCGGGGGAGGCAAAGAGATCGATCTTGGCCTCTCCGAAGTGATCCCAAATCAGCTGGACTACCTGGGGGTGGAGCCGCCATTTTCCAGGTTGGGTGGATTGCCGTGAGAGCTGATCGGCTGCACGGTTGAGTAACCCTGGAACATGAATAGCGCGCAGCGATTTCAGCCGCTTGTGACTCCACAGGAGCAGATGGCGGGCGAGTTGTGACATACGGTGGGAGCGTAGATCACCTTGTTTGTTGATGTACGCAACAGCCGCAATGTTGTCCGTTCGGACCAACACGTGCTTGTGGCGGAGCATCGGAAGAAAATGACGCAGGGCCAGGTAACTCAAGGCAATTGATATGCCAAAGCAGTCAGACACCTGTCCAGGGACCCGAGGCTGCTTGCCCGTTGCATACAGCACCCCAGCCCATGGAGGAGGCATCCGTGTGGACCATGATATGCCTCGACACCTGTCCTAGGGGCACTCCTACCCGTAGGAAAGCAGGGTTGGACCACTGGCTGAATAGGCGGTGACACTCCAGGGAAACGCTGATCCGGAATGTGCCACGGTGCCATGCCCATCTCGGGACCAGATCGTGTAACCATCGCTGAAGCGGTCTCATATGTAACAAGCCCAGCGGTGTGACCATGGCTACCATATGCCCCAGGGGCCTCTGAAATGTTTTGAGAGAAACTGCTATTTTGTGCCTGAATGTATCTAGGCAGTTCAGCATGGCTTGCGCATGCTCGCTGGTGAGGCGGGCATTCATTTCGAACGAGTCCAGCTCCATACCGAGATAAGAGATCCTCTGCACTGGGGAGAGTTTGCTCTTCTCTCGGTTGACCTGAAGACCCAAATGGCTGAGATGCCGAAGCACTATGTCCCTGTGCATACACAACAAATCCTTCGAGTGAGTTATTATCAGCCAGTTGTAGAGATAGTTCAGGATGCGGATGCCCATCTGCCACAGCGGGGAGACACCGCAGAAGGTGTCTATGACGAGGCAGAATTGAGACATGAAAGTACGCGTCCTTCAGGTCGATGGCTGCAAATCAATCCCGACTCCGAATGCATGTTAGTATGCGCTTCGGAGTGAGCATTTTGAACGGCATCTTCACAAGAGACCGATTCAAAGCTCTGAGATCCAGGATCGGTCTCAACCCACCACTCTTTTTGGGCACGATGAAGTAAGGGCTATAAAACCCCGACCTCATCTCGGCTAGAGGGGCAGGCTTGATTGCTTCCTTCGCCAGTAGGACAGCAATCTCTGTGCACAGTATGGCAGCTTGGCTCTCTAGGCGGACCGAGGTAGAGCGAATGCCGCCTGGCGAACTGGATCGCATAGCCAAGGTGTACCGTCCGTATCAACCACTGCGAGGGGCTGGGGAGCACTATCCAGGCTCCGAGCCGCGTCGCTAGGGGTATCAAGGGAACGTTGACCGCTGTGCCAGCAGTGGGGCAGCCCATAGCGGGACAGGGACAGGGACTGTTTGTCTGGCTGCATTGAGCAGCGCCTTACCTGTCTCCCTGGATCCCGCGCTGGCGACACAGTGTCCCGGGTCAGCATCTGAGGAGACAAAAAAAGTTTGTGTTAGATGGGGACCTACTGGCACTGGGCCTGGAGGTGATGATATTTTTGTTAAGACTGGCTCTCTCTGTGTATACAGAAGCTCCTGGCCCTTCTCCAGGAGTGGGGACGGAGATGTCATCGACGTCACCCGAAGAGCTGTCCTCATCACCTCCGGGCTGCCTGTGTCAGGAACACATCCCACCCCTCCGGGTGTAAAAGGCTGGTCCCTGAGCAGCACGCGGTGCCCCTCGCCCGCAGCCAGCTCGACATTGGGCTGCCGGTTGGGCATCAGCGGGGTTTCGGAGCAGGATTCCTGGGTGCCGCGGGGGGATGCCCTCGGAGATGAGCAGACGGATGTTGTGCACTCAGGGACGGGCTGGCCGGCCGAGGCAGGACATGAGACATCGCCTCGGTCTGCTGCTGAACTGTGGAGAACTCCTGGGCTAAGTCCTCGACAGTGTCACCAAATAGGCTGGCCTGGAAGATGGGGGCGACGAGAAAGCGTACTCTCTTGGCGGCTGGCACCTGCGTCAGGCTCAGCCATTGAAGTCGCTCCTGGACCACCGTGGTGGACATCACATGGCCAAGGGCACGCGCAGCGACCTTCATCGTCCGAAGAGCGAGGTCAGTCGCAGCGCGGAGTCCCTGCATTGCCCCCTGGTCCGGCCCACTCTGATGCAGAAGCTGCAACACTTTATTCTGGTAGACCCGGAGTGTTGTGAGCGCATACACAGTGGTGGCAGCCTGTCCGGCGGTGTAGTAGACATCGCCGGCGAGAGCGGACGATAGCCTACACGCCTTGGACGGGAGACGCGGACGCTCACCACAGGCGGAGGCACTGCACGGCCATAAGTGCACCGCCACAGCGCGCTCCACCTGAGGGATCGCTGCATACCCCCTGGCTGCACCGCCATCAAGAGTGGCGAGGGGCAAAGAGCCTGGGCACAGGCGTGACGAGTAAGGGGCTCACCACAATCTGGAAAGATCATGCAGCTTTGTGCCCGCCCCCGGGAAGAATGGCACTGGGAGAGAGCGTGGCGGAGCCGCATCTCTAACCCCCAGAAACCAATCGCATTGACCATTCACAAAAGCTGCCTCAGCGTGTGCTCGACCCAGACAAGCGAGACAACGATCATGCCAGTCCGAAGAGGTGAGGAAACTCCCCCACCCAGAAGCGCACGATCGGCTCGACATTCCGGAGAACGCATCACCAACCGTGGGAAAAGTTCGCTCTTTCTCCCGCTTGCCCAGGGAAGACCTATCGCGGCAGCTCCGTGCACTCAAAAAGGTCTTTGCTCGCTGGATTTGCAAGATGACTGGCACATCCAGCCTTTAAAAAGGCTACCAGCCTGCAGGATCCGCTGACAGCCGCCCAGATAAAACGCTGTCAGAGGAGAGAGCAGGAAAGCAGAAACTCTTGAAATCAGGACTCTGATTTCAGTTCTCCAGAACTCGCAGAGGGGGTCTCCTGTAGCAGCTCAGAACGGCTTTGGCTCTGAAGCGAAAACCTGCATGTGCATTCCGCTCGTGCCCTCTTATACTCACGCAGTGAGGAGGTGCACCTGAGCGCAATCAAATGCACGCCAATATTAATTGGCCTTTTGTTAAAAGCTCAAAGACAATCTGGTCTCTCTGGCGAGTTCCCATATGTAACGTCGAAGTGATTCGACTGAAAGCGTAAGGGGTGATAATATGGCACTAACATCACAACATTTACAATTTTGAATTTAGTTTAAATAAAAAGTTGTTGATGAAATAAATGACAATATAACAGAACTCGAAAAGTGAAAATATTAAGATAATAAATGCATTATGATTGTTAAAGTTCAAATATCTTCACCAAACATACCTCTCCATTTGCAAAGCAATACAGCACTGCAACTAAAAGACCCTGTTGAACAATAAAGCTCACAGTTAGAGGTTTTGGTGAAGCAAAATACAATTTTAAACATTTTAAAAGTTGTATGCAAAGTTTACAGTACAGTTAAAAAGCCACACCATTTACACACATAACTCAGTGCATTGTAATCACTGCTGAAATTTAAGAGCAATTTCTGAATAAACCAACATTTTTTTTCTGTTCAGTTGTGTCACCTGAAAAGAGCTCAGGGTCAGATTGACAAAGTTTCGAGCGTAGCGGCTGCTTCCCTCAACCGATTCATCTATAATTAAGGTAAAGACGATCTCATGGACCCCGAGTAGAGGAATCAACACAAGCGTCGCTCTGGCTAGACTGAGAAACAGATACAAATCACATGAAAAAAGTCTGGTCACCATCAGTTTTATAAGGACAGATGTATTTCAGATAAACCAATGACCAACCTGTATCTGTAGTCAGTGAACTTCACCTGGTCAGCCTTTAACTTGGACAGCAAAAGTCTGATGATTTTAAGAAAAATGCAAAAAATGACCTGAAAGACAAGTGAGTGTATGATTATATCAACACTTTACTTGTGTGTGATGTCTTTTTTGAGCAGGACTGTATTTCATATTAATGTATTTATTACCAATACATTAATTTTCTTAGCATGATTGTTTGTTAAAGAAGTTTACATACAGTACACATACATATATTATGTAAACAAAAACCTTTATTTTGGATGCAGTTAATTAATAATTAATATTTAATACTGTCACTAAACATATATGTATGTAATTTATGTAAGTAAGGGTAGCAAAGTAAACTATGACACAAAACTTCTTGATACAGTGGACTACCAGAAAAAAAACGATAATAAAAAATTATTCAGTCACTTTGACCTGACCATGTTTTGCTTAAGTGTTTTTCTTTCATTTCTAATGTGACTATTTTACACCACATACTAAACAAAATTGAGCATTGCTTGGTAACTGACTGACCTAAACTGCTATTGTTTAATTGTGTACTTAAATTTAGCAGCTGACAGCCGAATTCATTACATAACTATCAATCAAAGAATTATCTTGTCATATTTTATGACCATTTTCTATACTGTTGCAAATAAAATGTGATAATCTGAGAAATGTTGAAGGTGTTGAATACATTTTGGTTTTGACTGACACTCATATACTTGATACATATAATGAGATTTATTACAAAATTGTATTTTAATTGTACATTTATTAACTGATGATCGGTCTCCGAATAATAAAGGGTTGAAACGCATTTTCACCGGTTTGATCCGTTGTAACGATCGTGTTTTCCACCTCGTTCCCATGAGCTTGTGACCAGCATGAGACGCGACACACGAGGAACGGCTTCAATTGCAGTGAAATCAACATTACTGCATGACAACAGATGTGAACCAACTATCCCTGCTCTTCTCCTTCCAGTCTTCATATTAAATATGGCATCAAAAGAAAAGAAAAACAAGCCATTTTGAATGAAATTCATACGCCATTATACTCACAATCACTGATAACGTAATTGGACCTCTGATTATCCACCAGATCCAGTTGATATTAATCAACCAACAGCTTTAGAAAAAGAAAACATTATTATTTATAATGCACTAATTATACATAAATGATTTAAGTGTAACTGGATTTATTTCAACTATAGTTACAATTATTTATTAAGAAATATCATGTTATTATAAAATATAAACACTTATGTTTAGTTTTATATACATGAGAAAGTTTCTGAAGATTAATGACAAGAAAATACAATTTCAGTCTTTCAACAGTGTCACGAATGTGTCTGGGCTGCAGTGAATCTTGCCCCCGACAAGAGGACAGAGGCAAGGCAGGCAGGACTTCAGTGCAAAATAAAAAAAAAAGTGCAAAACATGCTGAACAAAAGTGCAGGGATCTACGCAGACAAAACATTCAAAAATGTGGAGCAGACGAACACAGGGACATTCAACAACGACGGATACAAAGAACTGAAAAACACAAGGTTAAGTACACAAACTAACACACGGCACCTGGGGAAACAGCAGGGAATTCTTTAAACACTAACGACCGGGGCGTGGTTACAGAGACAGGAGCACATGGGGAGAACGAATAAAAACAAACACAAAGCACATGGACAGCAAAAGAAAACATACACAAATGTCACATGGAACGCCTGGGGGCGTGACAAACAGATTAATTCAAAGTGTTCCTAAGAAATTATTTGTAAAATTTTGTATTCATTTCTGAGTGCAAATAGTTTCGAAGTTAATCCTACACCATTTTCCCCCATGCATATAATAACCACATCTATTCCACCATAAAATACCTCCTCACCCAAATGATTTTCTGTATTACAAACAAAACTACTTTTTAAAGTGTCAATAAGAAGTAAAACAGGCACATACCTTTTATTTTCATACAACGTTTTGGTGACAGTCCAGGGAATCACAAACAGTAATGGAGTTCCTGAACAAGTTCATTGGATAAAGTCAGAGAATGAAGAAGTCATATTTAAATGTTCACTGCTCAATAAAAATAACACATCCTAGATCTGAATGAATGAAATATTCATATTAAAAACTTTTGTTGCTGACAACAAAATCACACAGAAATTATCAATGGATTTCAAATGTATTAACCCATGGAGGTCTGGATTTGGAGTCACACTCAAAATTGAAGTGGAAACACACACTACAGGCTGATCCAACTTTGATGTAATGTCCTTAATACAAGTCAAAACGAAGCTCAGTAGTGTGTGTGTGTCCACTTGTGTGGGTTGTAGACTCCGTCTCATGCTGCCACTAGAGTGAAAGCACCGCCAGCATTCAGAAGTGACCAAAACATCAGCCAGAAAGCACAGAGAAGTGGTCTGTGGTCACCACCTGCAGAAGCACTCCTTTATTGGGGGTGTCTTGATAATTGTCTGTAATCTCCACCTGTTGTCTATTCCATTCACACACCAGCATGTGAAATTGATCGTCAATCGCTGTTGCTTCCTAAGCAGGCAGTTTGATTTGACACAAGTGTGACTGACTTGGAGTTACATTGTGTTGTTTAAGTGCTCCCTTTATTTTATTGAGCAGTGTATATGTACACTCTCAGAAATAAACGCTGTCACTGGGGAGGTACCTTGTCAAAAGGTACACTTTTGTACCTACTAGGTTCAAATATGTACAATTTAATTACTAATATGTATCAAAGTTGACTATTTTAGGTACAAATGTACCTTTCAAAAAGGCACCGCCCCAGTGACAGCTTTTGTACCTTTATTTCTGAGAGTGTATAACAAGAAAATTAAAAGGAAAGAGTATTTTTATGTAGTCAAAACAAGTCTCACCCCATCCTATAATCATATATTTCTTAAGAAGTCTTTTTCTGGTCAGAACTGCAGTGAACAGCAGCGTGTGCAGGAATATCGCCTCCACCAACAGCCAGAAGTAATTACACCCAACAAAATATTCCAGCGACACCTTTGAGGCCTTGCAGACGAATGAAATCTGGAAGGTTGACATTCATATTACTGCATTTCTCTTGCCTTTTTTGTTGTTTGGAATAAGTTTTGTAGACTTGCTGAGGTGTAATTCCTCAAAAAAACGGACACATAGACAAATGGTTCTTTACCGTAGATTTTGTGTAGCTGTTCCAACCAAGCTCATCCCTGGGCATGTTGGTATACGCAACTTTTAATATAACTTCTTTGATAATTACTGCTATTGCTCTAAATATGAACGATACAAAGAGATTCATGTGGATGTAGTTCCTTGTACAGTGGAGCTTCCTGGAAACAACAGGTAAAAAATGACTTATTTCTTGGTCAAGGACAAATAAAATTAGGATATCAGATATCTAGAGCCAGCTCTGGGCTGGAACAGAATAAATGACCGGACAGGACAGAAAGGAATCTATTTGATTAACGAAAACAAAGCTTGGAAAGTACAAAAATAAATCTAAATTATGTAACTACAGTGACAGGGAACATTGGCTAAATGTCAACCTAGTGAACAGGATAGAATGTCTTCATTCCAAATTATTCAATGGTTTGTCATCATCTGTATGAATAATGGCACATTAAGCAGTGAGATTATGTAAAATAGTGAAGGAAACCATTTTAGCAAGCTATCTTAAAGTTAGATTACGAAACTTAAGGGGCCCAAACACCGAGCCTTGCAGAACACCACTCACCTCAGAAGACTCATGATCAGAACAGCCAAGCAAAGAGCGGAAAATGACAGCGAGTATCCGACAATGGACAAGACTCTCAGCACAGAGTGCCGAAACAGTTCTTCTTCCTGTGTATTCATGATACTATTGTAAAAATCATTGCGTGACTGAAATTATACTTGTAGTGCATGGTAGCAATATTCACCTCAGACTTGAAAAAATGATCGTTCTCACATTCTGACTGATTTCTCCATACGGTGCTGGAATTCTCCTCGGTTTTCCAGGTCCCGTTGACCGTGCATTCCTTGTACACGTTTCCAGTAGCACCTGAAAATGACCTCCATAAATGTCTTATGTTTAAAGTGTATAATTAGAAAATGATACATTATTAGTCAAACATCTAGAATCTTAAGGATTTTTTAAGTCTCTTCTGTTCACGTTTATTTGGTACACTAAAAATATTATTACAATTTAAAATAACTCTTTTCTATGTGAATAAATTGTAAAATGTAAATTATTTCTTTGATCGAAGCTGAATTTTCAGCATCATTACTCCAGTCTTCAGCATCTCGTGATCCTTTAGAAATCACTCTAATATGGTGACTTGGTGCTTCATTTTAAAATATATTCAATACGAAAAAACAAGTATTTTATATTTTAATAATAATTCACAATATTACAGTATCAAATAAATGCAGCGCTGGTGAGCAGAAGTTAAAACAAAGTATAATATATTAATATTTTAATTAATAGCATATTCAAAATATAATGCTACACAATCCAATGACATAATTCAGTAAGTTTTTAACTATAATGAGACAAAAGTTTTAAACTAGAATAGAATAAGTGACCTTCTTTGATCCACGGTAAATAAGGAGGACAGGGTACAGATACAATCCCAGGAGATGAATGTGGCCAACAGGCAAAAACATCAAATGTTCCATTGCAGAAAATTCCTATGAAGGTGATTTGTACAAGAGATGAGTATAATCTTTATATATATATACACACACACACATTTAAATTGGTTTCACTCACCAGTTCCAGCCGGGAAAGTGGCTTTCAGGAATCGTGTGCAGTTCTCTTGATATTCACCACGTTTATAGATCAGATCATCCAGCACGGAGCCCATGACCTGTATGTGAGTATTGCACAATGAGTCATAATGAGATCTTATGGTTTGGTTGAGCTGATGTAGATGTACGATTAATGGCACCTTTTCAAACACAAGATGGCAGTATTTATAAAGGTTTTCAGAGGAAAGCTCTGCGTTGTTCTCTTAAACATATCTTTTTCTGTTTTTAGCAATAAGCTTTTAGCCACTAACTTCTAGAAGTTTCTAGTTTTAATCCAGTTTCATTAGGGCTAGACTAATAACGGCATGGCGTGCTGTGTGCTTGCCGTTAGAGCTGATATTAAACACATTTTCATTTCTGCTACAACGAACAGATAAATATTTACATTCTTCTTAATTTACAATGCCAACTCCTGAATATCAGTTGCTTGGATGCGTCCTTGTTACTTGTTTGCAGATACTCTGAAGACTGGGTTTAATGGTTCTATGCTATATTAAGCAGGACTAGAGGTAATAAAATATTGCTAAAGATTTTACTATATTAACACAACTTTTTAATATAAACAGTGTATACCTACATTAAATAATTAAAGCGAGTAATATAAATGAGCAATATTCAAGCTTCTATTTTGTTTGTAGAAAAACTAGTACTAGTATAGCATTTATATGAGGAATTGTATGAACAAATGAGCACATTATAAATGACCACCATCCTCCTGATCTGACAGTATAATAGCATGATTTACCGGACAATCCCCTATTATTATTCTTATTGAGGTTGAAATTCAACATCGCACTTTTGTTTTATGATTGCAATCCTGTTACTGTATATTCTCAACAGATGCATCTGATTCAGCATAATCCATTCAATTTGATATATCAGATTTACTCAGAACTTTCACCTAAACGTTAACAAATCCTAAAAATTGCATGCCTGCGCAGACAGGGAGGGTTATAACCTTGTCCACTGTACTGTAATTCTACTGAGCTCAAAAAGATTGCACAAAACTTTATATGCTGACATTTGACACAATTGTGTAAGTGACTAACATGCACACAGACGCTTTTGTATTTTAGAGGAAAAAAAAGAAAGCTTAAAATGAAATGTGGTATCAGTTTTAATGACAGTTTATAATAATCTGTGCATAAAAATAAAAAAAAAAACTACTAATTTGCAGTTGATGCGCGTGTGAAATTTCAGTTCAGTCTAACTAAACAAGCAGTAAGCTATATTTTCACTTGCAAATCTGTCTACCTTTTACAGGCTCTTTTAAACCTTTTTATAAGTTGCCCTGCATCGTAAATGTTTAACCACATCATAAATGTTAAAGAGACCTTTACACAAATCATATTCAGATTATCATGTCTGGAGCATATTTTGCAATGTTTCTCCAATGCTGCTGAATTCTCTCTGTGCTAATCTCCAGAGATTCATGTCTGTCTGATAAACTTTCAGGGTATGTGGATTTATATGTGAGCTTAAACAGCAACATATGGGCAGAGATATGCCTAGGTATCTGTTTATAATAATATCAAGATATAGCATTTGATATATGATTCAAATTTGGTGCGCAATCAAAAATAATCATAATTACAAAGCATGCAAACTGAAATGATATTTTCTTGTAAAATGTATTTTGAGAATGCATCATCTGCATATCGTATAATCTTGCAATCATTTTCTTTATTGTTACATAATTCTTCTTTATTGTCCTATTAACTAACAGAAAAAAGGGAAATTA
>JAUMHR010000062.1:277919-291226 GCA_032361145.1 Enteromius fasciolatus | reverse complement strand
AATTTGTATGAATGACCTAAACATAACCCCGCCCCTAAACCTACCCATCACGTGGTTTTAGACAAATCGTACGAAATTTGTACGAATTGCTCGTGAGATTGTGTTGGTCACACTGCAGTAACATTTTAGAATAGGTAACAATAGAATAGGTTAACTATTAGCTACAGCTTGATAGTTGTTAAGTTTAGGTATTAGGTAGGATTAGCAATGTAGAATAAGGCATTGATATGTGTTTGATTAGCACTATAAATGGCTAATATTCTAGCAATATGCATGCTAATAAGCAACTAATAGGTGTAAATGTAAAATAAAGTGTTACCAAAGTCTTTCGTAAAATTATAAATGTCTTTATTGGCACTTTTGATCAATGTAATCTATGACTAGTGAGTGTTTATTTAATTAGGAAAACTCCTTATCCCAAACTTTTGAATTTAAATGTATCACGGTTACCCCAAAAATATTCAGCAGTAGGCCTATAAATGTTTTCAACATCGATAATGATCAGAAAGGTTTCTTGAGCAGCAAATCAGCATATTAGAATGACTCCTGAGGGATCATGTGACACTGAAGACTAGAAAAAAATAAATTTTACAGCATTATCACGTAAAAAAACAAACAGCTGTTTTGAATTGTATTAAAATTTCACAATATTGCTCCAAAGTTTTTGAGTGGTGTCTTTAAAAAGCACAGTAGCTCAGTGGAAAATAAATCACTATTTTATCAATACTTCTTACACTTAGTACTGTATGTAAACGCAGGGGTTGCTGGTAGAGAGAGGGGAAGCACGTATAACAGCACGACTCGGACTCATAAATCTCTCGCGTTGGATTCCAAATGACCTTGAGAGCAATTTTTCCTGTTTCTTTTTCAGGCTATTTTATTTCCCATCAGGACATGACCAGGGCAGCTATGCACATAGTGGCTGTGTGTTGACTTCAGGTACACGCCGCATGCTCATCTCCAGCACATCACAGTGATAAATGAGCTCATTAGCACCTATGAGGTGTGTGACGCTGTATGTAAACACTGAGCGGCAAACATGCTAACAACCACACCAACGTGGTAACATCTGAACTTCAGAAAGACCACAATAAAACACTAAAGAATCACTCAACTATCACGACACGTAAAAAAAAAGAAACTGTTAGGCTTTACTTTGCATTATATCAACATTTCACAACACATCTTTAATGGTAAAAACTAATTTGCAAAAAGTCTGCAACAAGCCTGCTGAAAACAAACTGTTTTGAATCTAGGATGCTGGTTTAAAGGAGTCATACAAAGCCACAAGCTGATATGATTCTATAGGGTCTTAATGGAAAGTCTGTTATATAGTTTGTTTTAAAATTTCTCAAGGGTAGTGTAAAATGCAAATTTTACCCTGTCAAAAACAACTCTTTTCAAAACACTTTGTTCTGTGTACTTCTCCTTTAAATCTTCAAGAGCCCCTCTTTTCCGAGGCACTCTTGGATGCTCTTTTTTAGCTGTATTCATAGTAGCACATTATTAGGAAAGATTTACAAAGATTGATTGAAAGACATAATACTCACTGCTTCTGTAGGTGAGGCTGGATCATGAATGATTCTCGCGAACATTAATGCATTTAGGTAGAACAAGTGCGTGTTTCCCTTCAGAAACAAACTTAAGGTTAATCCTCTGCGTCTTCAGTCACTCAGATGTCGGGGGTAAATAACTACTGCTATGTTCATTAATACATTCAACAACAAAACACCTCAATCTCTTAGGAGTCTTGCTTGTCTCTGTGTCTCGGTCTGATGACGGTTCACTCAGGGCGGGTCTGAGGCAAAACATCAGTTCAGTCTGTGTAACACGCTGCTGTCAATCAACAATCATGGGAGGGACCTCTGACCGCGTGACGTCACATGGTCGGATGGCTCAATTGAGAAAGGGGAAAACATTTGTAAAACAACCACTGACTGGATTTTTATCATTATAGGATAGTTCTGTATAGACACTGATAACATAAATTTCAGTTAAGACAACTTATACAAGTGGTTGAACCTCTAAATGACCCCTTTAAGCTGGTCCTTTGATGGTTTATGCTGGTCGTTTAGAAGCACGTGACCAGTATAAACCAGCAAAGGACCAGCTTAAACCAGTTTCTAAACCTACCTAATCAGCATATGTTGGGGGTTTTTTTCCAGCAGGGAACAGGAGTCTCTACAGTAGTTTTCTCTTTTAAAACCAAAATTTGAAGGCTTGGTTAGGCTTGTTTCACAATGCACATTTACTTCAGCGATCATATTAAATGCGAGAAACATAAATCCAAGTAGTTCTGCTGTTGCAAAAGACTAATATTTCACAATATAGGCTTTTATTGAGTAGCAAAACATATCAGAGAGAACTACTCACCCATTGTTTGAAAGAGACATCTGTTCTGCATACAGGGACAGAAACACAAACAGCACTTTCTATTCAGTAAATCTGACTGAATCTAGTGATTTAAGCAGTTTATTACTGCACTTTGGAGTCTGGCATCTGTTCCATTAGTTTGACTCTTAATAATCATCGTATTATTGATGTTATTAGAAAAAACCTAGATGTGGTAATCAAATAAATTCACTTTCAGCTTAAAGTCTCAGCTCTATCTCATATCACATTTGATATGTTATATAGCATTTACAGTGCTCCCGAAAGTTTTAACCCTTTAGAATTTCTTATATTTATGTGTAAAAATCACCCAAAACATATTTTTTGCAAAGTATTTACAAAAATATTTACAAAGTATATATTTTTGTCTCATTGGTTTGATTGGGTTCTCTTTGTTTACATCCAGGACCTGTGCAAAATCTGATTATATTTTGTGTAATATTTATGCAGAAATATAGGACATTGTAAAGGGTTCACAAACTTTCAAGCAGCACTCTATATATACCTAAAGAACAATGGATTTTGCAGGTTCTTCATGGAACTCTCAATGTTGGTCTTCTGAAGCTATATTAAGGTTTGGGAAGAACATCACAGCAATCATTTCTAATTAGCAGAAGTCCATGGTAAGCATAACTAGTGTGCCAAACTATCAGGCCGCTAATGGTGTAACATTCATCAAGATCATCAAATGTTGTGCAAGAACAATTACACATGGAAAACACTCAGTAACAAGGAGCACTCAGTAATGACTGGGACCAACCGACTCCAGACCTCGATTCCCTTGAACTCATAGCAGACAAACTAGACAGACATGCCACAGGAATTCAGAAGAGCTGAGAAGAGATCTCCTGCTGTTAGGAGAATGTGTTGTTTGTAAATCTCTTTTTAGTGACCCTTGCAAAAAGTAATGGTGGTTTAGGTAAACTGGTCATCCACATGAAAGGAATAGTTCACCCAAAAATACAAACTAGCTGTTTCTTCTTTAGATTTGGACAAATGTAGCTTGTCTTGTAATCGGTGCTTGATCTGAGCAGATTTCTCTCCTGATTTCTTCACTGGAGGATAGGACATTATTTGTTATGGACTCATATTTTAACCAGAAGCAATGGAGTTAAAAACATCTTAATGATGTATTTGTTTCTTATAAATATACAGCTTTTAGGTTAAGACATTAACTGATAGATTGGAGTGGTGTGGATTATTGTGATGTTTTTATCAGCTCTTTGGACTCATTCTGACGGCACCCATTCACTGCAGAGGATACATTGCTGAGCAAGTGATGCAGTGCTACATTTCTCCAAATCTGATAAAGAAACAAAATCATCTACAGTTAAAATTTGCAGTTATCCAAACTGGAGTAAAAGAGGTATTTTTAAGCATATTTCAGTTAAATATATTCTGAAGCTCAGTTTAAAAAAACATAATGAGATGTTTTAAAAGGCACTTAAGGAAACCTACCAGTTATCGATGCTAATTTGGCACCTTGTGTTAATTTCCTTAATTAACTAACAAATACTTTTAAACTGGCAGCTAACTTTCCAGTTTTCACCGGCTTTGCAAGATGGTGAGCCGTTCTAAAATGACTGAAATCCTCCAGATGAAGGTCAACAGCAGCTATAGCAAGAACTGGTTGTTCCAAATCTGTAATTTCTATACTATTGCATATTCACAATGTCACAAACTCATTGAAGCCCCCTAAAAAGGCTGGTTGTCTGCAAAGGGCAAATGCATCAGAGGAGAGGATAATGCAGAGACTCTTAATTGAGAATTGCTCGCCAGATATCTTATAGAGATACATGGCAAGGTGAATCAGGGTTAAAGCATAAGCATTTTTTCTGCTTGTGATTAGGACCATACATCATTGAAAAGCTTCGTTATTCAGATTTGAGAGGATGTATAAATCTCAATTTTGAAAAACTGAATTATGACTGGTTTTGTGGTCCAGGGTATATACTCAGTATATATCATTTCTGTTTTTAAGTGTTCATAAATTGCTTTCTAGCTATTTTTTTTCAGTGATACAATTGGCTTTTCTTTTTGTCTTTTTATCAGCAATGTACGTGAAACATTTCTTACCACAGGGCTGTGCAATTTTACTGTGACATCACTGCATCTATCCATGTTGAGTCTGCCAGTAAACATAAACCTCTCCGTAATGCAATTTAAAACCATACACCATATGCACTCCACGGTTATGTTCATTTGTAGTCCAAAAATCTAGTTTAAATGTGTACTCAGTCGCTCTCTGTACATAGTGAACTGTTCTTTGGAGTGTTTTATCTGCTCATAGAAGTGAAATCAGCTGATGTGTCCATGTTGTACAAGCTTTCATGCCTTGAGGAAAATATATAAGTGCAACTGAATAATGCACGGCTGAATTTATCCTCTGTTTTCAGCTTTATCATCCTTATGCTTCGGTGTGATGGTGCTTCAAATGCTTGGTAAACACATGACTTTGTTGGGGGGAATCTTTTCAGGTCTGTTTATGGCCAGCTGTAAATGGGTTAAAGTGTGTTTGGTGCTCTGGACAGGTGGTATCTGGAAAATGTAAACAGGTTGCATGATAGATGCATAAATTGTTTGGCCCGCAAAGTCATTAAAACTTTTTTACTTTAAAACACGTTTTTCCCTTTTAACTCCAGAACCGAGAGATGTGTGTCGATATGCATCATGTACTGCATGCAAGTGTGCAAACTGTTATCTGTGTGTGTACACAACGCCACACTAATGACGTAAAGAGTTTTACAACTTTGATTTAGACAGAAAAAGAAATTTGGCATTTCTTAGAAAACTACATGCCTGTGATATTTCAAGGAATAATTCACCCAAAAATGAGCATTTGCAAAAAATGTAGTCACCCTCAGGCCATCTAAGATGATGTAAATGAGTTTGATTCTTCATTCGATTCGGAATGTAGAATTCCATAAGTCGCTCAGCAATGGATTCTTTGCAGTGAATGGGTGCCGCCAGAATGAGAGTCCGAACAGCTGATACAAAACATTACAATAATCCAAAAGTAATCCACACCACTCCAGTCCATCAGTTAATGACTCATGAAACCTAAAGTTACATGTTTGCAAGAAACAAATCCATCATTAAAAACCTTTTAATGATTGATTTGTTTCTTAGAAACACAGCTCTTTGCTTCATAAAATATAAAGTAATGTACAGGAGTGGTATTGATTATTGCAATGATTTATCAGCTGTTTGGACTCTCATTCTGACGGCACCCATTCACTGCAGAGCATCCATTGGTGAGCAACTTATGGAATACTACGTTTCTCCAAATCAGATGAAGAATCAAACTCATTTACATCTTAGACGGCCTGGGGGGGAGCACACTTTCAGCAAATTTTTAAGGTGCAGTAAACTATTCCTTTGACATCGAGCCCAGTGTGGTCTTTATGAGGATTCTCCTCAGTACTCTCATCAGGAGTGAATCTTTGCACTTACCCGTCTGGATCATCTGTTTACATTCTTCAAGCAGCAGAGAGCGTCGATGGGCCCCCGGCAGACAGACCACCGTATATGTCCAATCCAAGTAGGAAAAACAAACAAGCCTGCTGAACATCCTGTCCGGCCTCAGTCAACAACACACTCCAGATCACCTGAGGGCACAGGTCCTCTCTATCTCCACCATGCCTCATTCTTGATGAGGTGCTGCTCTCATCATCGGTTTAGGGATGGCTGTTTCTGTGGTTACAATCAACACTTCACTTCAGATATCTCATGATACAGTGTGTTATAACAGCCTCGTGCATTCATTCAACCAATGAACACTTTCACATTTCTGGGTTTGCGAAACTCAAACAGTTATTTTTCCATTAAACACAAAACTGAACTATTTTATTAGATGAAACAGTATAAGCTGTTTTGGTAGAAGGAAAAAACTACTAGCCAGGGCGAGCTGGGCAGACCTGAAACACAGAGGATGAAATCATGCCACGTTTCCTCCGTTGGGTCAGTAGCCTTGCGACACTCCTGTACAATCTTCCCTACATACGCCTTCACTTGACCGCGTCACACATACAAGGTTATGCAATCGAGAGCGAGATGAATTAAATAAATCGCTCTAGAAGCTGTTCTTTAGTGTTCATTTACAAACCTGTACACCACACATGGATAATAACTAACCACGAACAGAAAAGAGAGCTGACTTGTGGCATTTTTTATACAGTAATTAGTATTGTGTGTCTTGCTGTTTTTTGAACAATTTCGGCTAAAAGTAACGCGAGCATTACTGAACATGTACCGAGTAAAATATTACTGAAACTTGATTAGTAATGACTTACACTACCGCATTACAGCAAAAAATAATATATTACTGTAATGTATTACTTTTGTAACGCGTTACTCCCAACACTGCACATAATAGTGCTGCAGCTTGACTATACTTCAGTATTAATTTAGGGAACACTAACTTTTACTCAGTCACGTGTATGGTAAAAGTAGTTCATTTATCTAATTACAACTTGATGTAGAAGTTTACTCGACTGACTAAATTATGAAAGAATGTTGTGTTTTAGATGGACTAGTCCTTTGTTAAGGACGCTTTCTAAACGCTTCTCAGTAAATTTGGGAGGATGTTTGGCACAACCACAGTTGCATTAAGCCAAATCACGATTTCAGTTTCGTTCGATTAATCGTTTAGTTCTAGACTTTTAGGTACACTGGCATATATTTTGACATTGTATTTTATCATGGATACAGTTTGTAGTTATTTTTTTCCACCCCGTTGATATGAATGCTAATTTACTAGCTTACCTGAGACAGTGAGCATGCGCGATATTTCCAGTCCAAACTGCATTCATGCAATGTCAGAATGTACAGCACAACATGAGGTTTGATTCACAAACAAATGACTCGTATGCTCAATGAAAACGATTCTTGCATTCAGAAATCAAAGGTTTGAACCACTCCTTCGGTGAATCAATGACTCACCCATTGAACTACAAGTTCACATGAATCATTTAAATATACCGTCTTTATCTAAATAATCTACTGCATACATTTTGTTCTCCCCCTTTTATAAACTGCATGGTGATATAATGAATTTGAAGTCTTATCCAGTGAAATATAACTACAAGGCAAAAGAACAAAAAAGAGAGTTTTTGGTGAGACTAATTATGACTGCGCCGGTCCAAAGCTAAAATGTTTGTGAAGCATCAGGTCTAATATACTGTATATTGTTTATGTGAACTATAGTACAAATGATTGCAATCCATCTTAATAAACACGAAGTATCATTTGCAGCTTTGTACATATTTGTTATAGCTATTTTTTATAATATTCTAAATTGCATTTTTTTAATTCATATTTCCCCCCAAAATGAAAATTGGCTGAAAACGTTCCCTCAGGTCATCCGAAATGTAGATGAGTCCAAACAGCTGATAAAAACATCACGATAATTCAAGTAATTCACACAACTCTAAACTTAACTAAACTGCGTATTTGTAAGAAAAAAAATTCTCCATGTGCTTCCTCCAGTGAAAAAGGGGCCCGGAGAGAAATATGTTCAGATCAAGCACCGTTAAACAGCTCCAAACAAATATTGTGACTTTTTTTTATCAGCTGATTGGACTCTCATTCTGACGGCACCCATTAAAATCCATGGGTGGGCGAGTAATGCAATACATTTCTGCAAGTCTGATGAAGAAACAAACTCATCTCGAACAGCATTTTTTAGTGAACTATTCCTCTAAATCTGCTTCTCTCTGAATAATCGGCTTTGTGAGAGCACACAGATCCGAGTGCTGTTCCATGCATGTAAAGTTTTGGTAGTAAATCTAAAGGGATGCTTACTTTTAACAACAAAGTGAAACTGATGTCTTCTCCAGAGTCATTCCCTAGATACGGAGGTAAACAGATGCCACTAATATCAATGCTGATGACGCAAGTGTAAAGAAAAGGGACCAGCAGGGCCAACGACAGAGATTCACTTTCAGACCAAGTGTGAAAACAGTTCAATTCACACATCATCTCCTCAGGCCGAGTCTCTCGATGAGGGAGAAGATGAATGCCGCTCAACGGGCCAATAAAGCAGTGATGGGAGTCCCGAGGTGCAATGATTGGCAGTCTGTGTCAGAGAAAGACCGAGTGAAACATTCACAAGGAATTATCCGGCAGTGACACGCCACTCACCTCTCAATAATCCTGTTTAAAGGACATGCCCTCGAGTCCCTGAGGCCAGAACACGGCTCTTCCTCTCTGGGTTTCTCATCAAGCGATACCCACACTCACCATTAACTCGCAGATGGTGACTTTTCTCCATGGATATATTGGCAATTTATTATTCTCAATAGCAAATGACTGTGCTTTGTTTCGTGTCTGGATCAACAGAGGCCTGTGGATATTGCAGTTGTGTTGTTAGTTTGGAAATGATGAATTGAGGAAAAATGAATTCTTGGAAGAGGGTGTGTTCGTGGCAAACGAAACACGGAATTTCTTAAGCAAGCTCTGATGGATTTTATATTTAGACTGTCTCACAGTCGTACTAAGCTCATCTAAACACTGTGCGCAGATAAGTCAGCTTCATTAATTTTCATCCCAGAAGACCTTTCTGCAGTAGTGAGGTGAATGACAGGACCTGAGTGAGAGCAGGTTCAAATAATCATCCAAATTTCCAACAGTTCTCATCAATTGTCTATAAAAAGAAGCATCAGCTTACGTTATGCTTAACCTCCTGTTTATGTGTTTTGTCATTTAAAATGTAATATTTTCATAGCTTTTCTACATATATTTAGATTTGCTAACACGTGCATGTGCTGGCCATTCAAGACATGAACTAATAACAAGAGTTTGAATTTTACATTATATTTACTCACCAAAAATTCTATATAAAATGCAGAATTATAATAATACTGATACCGAGTTGATTTTTTAAATAATTTTACCTGTATGTATTCTTAAAGCTTCTTGGGGCATGGGGTTACAAATATTGGCCAAACAAGGGTTATTATTGTAAGCTAAAAGTAAAATTATTAGACTATTGTTGTTATAAAGCTGAAATAAAATATTAATGTTTAATAAAAAATCAACAAAAAAACTATAATAAAAATAACACAAGCACATAAAAAATAACCAAAAATGCTAATCGTAAATGTTATAATTAAAATAATTTTATAAATAGAGAAACATTTTTACAGTGTATATTAAAAAGCTGATACTAAATGTTGTTAAAAACTATAGAGTATATAAATGAACTACTAAGAATGGGTCTAACAAGATAGTAATACTGAATCTATAATTGATAACCCGGACACAAGATGGTGCCAGCTGCGTTTGTAAGAACAATACAAGACACCAATTTCAGTTACCCAGATAAATTAACAAAGATTTTTGAATTAAAATTAAACTATGTTAGCATATAAAGCTTATAATTTCCTATTTGAATTAATTTCACATTTGTTTATTTATCCTTTAATATTAATATGGAAATCTATTTATAGCGTTCCTATTTTAGCATTAATCCTGCAGCTGTGATTTTGGGAAAATGCACACTGTTCGCATCAGAAGCAGCATATCGTCTGATGGAAGATGGAATTAAAGCACAGAACATGACGTTCACACGCTGCCCGTTTTCATCTGCAGATGCTTGAGAACCATCTGGTCATTACAATTCCTCCACCGAGAGACACAAAACCACACAAATTAGTCTGACACAAAAGTACACAGACTTAAGAACTGGGAAGCACTGGATCGAATTCCACAGAGAGGAAAAGATGCTGTTTTGCATCACTGAATATTTTTTATTGAAACAGAGCCAGGGGACAAAATACAACTTAAAAAGCCAGAAAAACCCCTTTAGTCTTGTATATTTCCTAAACGAGCTTCTGCCTTCGGTTGCATGATGTATGAAATGAATGTGCTTTATGCACAGTATGTGTTTCTGTAGTGTTATTGCTCACAAGGCCATGCCACGGTGTATGTATTTTTATAAACCTTCAATTTGACCCCAAGAATGGACTGAGATAAAACAGACACGCGCACAGGATGAAACGCAGTCCCAGCCGGGTTTATTCACGCATATACAATATCCTTCATCTCACACGGCCTGCTGAAATGCTATAGATAAAAACATCCAGACATGCTGCCTTATTTTTTATGTCTGCCGAATAGAGCAACACAAACGTCTGAGAATGTGGCTAATCGTAGCTTTGAAATGGACGTCTGGCTACCGAACGTTTGATTTAGTAGACAGTTATGAAAACCTAATCATAGTTTTGTAGTGGGAAAAAAAGTTGTTTAATCGTTATGTGTTAGTGTGAGATCAAAAAGCAGTCAAAATGTATTTCTTAAGTTAAGTTAAGACTTGTGACAACTTTGTTTACTATGCTTTATTTAGTTCCAAACAACAGGTTGGCATACATGCGAGGTTTTCTTATCATATGCATATATGTAACAGTATGCTAATGTTTCATGCTGAGGTCAACATGAAACAGCTTGGGACTCGTTTTAAAAACGACTCATTTCAGTGATTCAGAGTCGACTCTTTTTGTTTTTGAGAGATACACAGTGAACTTTCCGATTTAAAACTTTGCAGGATGTTTTCATTCACTTAGAGCCGTGCTACACACTGCATGAAAGCTCATTTTCAAAAATTAAAAAACTGTTTAAATAATTATTTTAAGGCATTGTCAAGTTGAACAATTGCACACAGCTTTATACAGAAAAGAGTGTAAGTGACCCCCCCCCCCCCTCCCCACACTTTATATTTACTTTATGAATATTATAATGTTGACAGACTAGCTTCATTCAGTCTTTGTTCGTTTTATTTTTGTGGTAATTAACATTACGCCTCGAATGCTGTTGATCGAGCTTTAGTTCACTTTCATGGATTTGCATGCCTCCTCATCCTTTTTATCTGGCGGTTCTCGATTGTGACTGATACGGCACCCGATCGAGAGCGAGAAGATCAGACACACACATACACCATCTTGTCAAAAAATGCAAGCCATGTATTCTCCCGTATAAACACTATAAATCCTGCTTGTCTTTTCTTGGTATGAGTCCAGATGCAGGGAATCGGAGGGTTCGTGAACTTTCTGCTACTGTGTCATGACCAGATTTGGACACACGTTTCTGTTGAACATGAAAGTCATGCTGCGAGGAACGAAACAGCACCTGGAATCCTCTGGGCTTCGCTCTGTTTGGCCAAATGGTGCTGGAAGATGGAAAGTCGTGGACAGCTGAAGTTTATACAGTGAGTGCAGACAGAAGGCTGCTCTGGCATTACATAACGTCCAAATAGGATTATCTGAAGAAATACTTTAATCCAGAAGAACAAACGCCACATGGACAAAGAGATGGACCTTTTTTCAATTCTGTTTTGTGCACATTCTTAGTATACTGGTTATGTTGTGCGATCAACTAATTAAGCAGAGATGAAATCATTTCATTCCAGACAAGCTTTATGACTTGCATGTTAAATGTTCTGTTTCCTATAAACACCTTGTACAGTATATCGCATTACAGCCAGGAATAGCAGCTGAAGTCATAGCTCTGCATCTTCTCTCAGTCTCTGACTGTTAAAATGCTGGAGGTCAGTGTGTGATGAAACAGCGCTCCGCAGGGATGAGCTCGAGACATGCACAATGTACTAAAATATTATAATCCAACTGAACTTCAAGCCCCATGTTTGAGGGTAACTGCCACTTAAATGGTTCAATTATGACAGAAACTCCATTTAAATGCATCGCCAATGTTAGAACATTATTACGCATGGGTTACAGAGAGGATTCACTGTATAACGGTGTCTCTCAGCCAAACGTGAAGAATCTGATAGTGTTCAACAGGGGGCAGTACAATCCAAAAAACAAATCAAGTCTAACTAGCAGCGTTAGCCTGGACTGTAAGAAAAGTAAGTACAAACAGTGCTCAGTGTACAGTGTTAGCATGCATTTTCCAAATGTATTTTTATTTATGCCTGCTTGTGTTGTGTTTCCGTGTTAAATTAAATATCTGTCAGTTTAGCAATAGATGATGTGGGGCCAGGATATAACCAGCACACTTTCTGTTTTTCAACTACTTTTTGCTTTTAGTGTGCGTAAGCTGGCAGGTTAGCTGGTCTAAACTGGTCAATAATGTTCCTCCTGGCCATTCTCTGTAGACCAGCCTTCCCACACACCAAGTTTGGTCGATTATGTGCAATGCTTGCACGCTATTGGTCCGGCTACCTTTCGGTCATTCCCTTCAGCAAGAGCATTGCTATGCAGTTGCTAAGGTGTTTTGGTTGTAGTGCATTATTATTGGTTGCAAAGGTGTTAAGACTGTTATGTAGTTGCTAAGGTGCTCTGACTGTTTTAGTGCATTAAGCCGTTGCTAAGGCATTCTGACTGTTGCAATTAGTGCATTTCGATGTGGTTTCTAAGGCATTCTGTCCGTTTTTAGTGTGTTGCTAAGGCGTTCTGTGTTTTATTGGATGTTTTGTTTTTAGTGCATTGTTATGCAGTTGCTAAGATGTTCTGACTGTTTTTAGCATATTGTTATTAGTTGCTGAGGTGTTCTGACTTTCATGTAGTTGCTCAGGTGTTTTGAGTGCATTTAATGCTGTTTCAAAGGCATTCTGAATGTTTTTAGTGTGTCGTATATGGCATTCTGACTGTATTTAATGCATAGATATGCAGTTGTTCTGGTTGTTTTAGTGCATTGTTATGTGGTTGCTAAGGCATTCTGTGGTTTTAGTGTGTTGCAACTTGAGCGGATGCTATGGTGTTCTGTTTTAGCGTTTGTTAATGGTTTCTAAGGTGTTTTGACTGTCATGTGGTTGCTAAGTTGTTTTTGCTTCGTTTAGTGTGTAACGGTGCATTCACACGGGGCGTCAGCGTCAACACTTCCCGTTGTCTTTGAATGGGTGACGTCAAGCGTTGCCGAAAAGCATTGTGGATCCGTCGGCGTCACTTTACTGGCGTTGCTCG
>JAUMHR010000062.1:226084-239583 GCA_032361145.1 Enteromius fasciolatus | reverse complement strand
AAAATTAGCGTTTTTTACACTATCTTTGAGAAATTTTAAAACAAACTATATTACAAACTTTCTATTAAGACCCTAAAGAATCATATTAGCTTGTGAAAATTGGCTTTGTAGAACTCCTTTAAAACTATCAAAACAGGTACAATCCGCTCACGAATCCTGTTGACATGCGCAGAATAGCCGTTTATGTATACCAACTTCCCCTAGTGGTCAGGAGCATTTCCATTGTGTTGTGGCTTAATGTCGTTGTGTTTGAGTTTATGTTTGTTTTTTTAACTTTGTTCTGTTGGGCCACTACTGGGCCACTCTACTAATCAGCATATTAGGAAGATTTCTGAAGGATCGCGTGACACTGGGGACGAGTAATGACGCTGAAAATTAAGCTTTGATCACAGAAATAATTTACAGTTTACAGCATATTCACATATAAAATTGCTATTTTAAATAAAATTTTAAATTGCTTTTTAACATTTAACATTTTAACTGTATTTTTGATCAAATAAATGCAGCCTTGGTGAGGACAAAAGACTGAAAACACTAACTTGGTTTCTTGGATAGGGCTTAGACTTTTGTTAATGGAATAGTTAACCCAAAAAAAAAAATTCTGTCAACATTTACTCACCCTTGAGGAGTTACAAACCTGTATGAATTTATTTGTTCTTCCGAACACAAAGTAAGATATTTTGACAAAAGTTTGTAACCAGGCTATTTTTGGTCACCAATGACTCCCATAGTATTTTTTATTTCCTACTATAGAACACTCTCCAGAATTTTTGGGTGCACTCCTTTAAAATTAGACATTTAAGATCAAACGTACCTTACAAAAAAGCATTACTTGTGTGCAATTTAAGACCAATGGCACTGCTATATTTTTTTCAGTATAGACAGCTCTATCATTTATTTCAATCTAGGAACAGTTTTAATCCCTGTTTGGGAAACCGCCCCTTAGTGTCTACATCAATCTAAAGTTGTTCCGATGGTGACAATGCATTTCTATTGTGCATTTTTTTCCTAAATTGCATATACTTTACATAGTCATACCTCCAAATGTAAGTGAAATTACACTGATCACTAATTAAGACTAATTAAGTCTTTGATTTGTTATACCTTTGTGTTCAAAGTAAACTGTTAAGCTCCCAAATACCTCACTATTGGTTAACAGTCTGCCTCTGTTTTAAATGTTATTCATTTACAGAACATCCAGTCACTTTTTATATACAGGCCTATGAGTTTTAAATCATCCTGCTATCACCTTTAATAATATGACATCTATTATCATCTAGCTCAAATATAAAACATTGGTTGCTCATTTCCAGGTTTGAAACCTTGCCTAATCACAGAGTTTTGACAGTTCACTGTGATTGCTTTCTGCTGCAGGCATCTTTATCACATTGGCTCTTCCGCGATCCGTCTTTAGTTGTCTCTGCCGCTCTTGAGCTCATCTGTCCAGCGCACTGACTGCTCTCCTTCACTGCTAGCATGCATTATTTATTTTCTCTGCCCAGTCCTTAATCCAGCTTGACTTACATGGAGTATACCTTTGCCAAGGGCTAACATTAAGCTCTTTAACCCTATTATTCATGAGCGTGGTTTGTTGAGACTCATGCTGATGCTTTGAATGATCATTTCATTGTGTATATATTAACATTCAGTCAAGAAAGAGAGGCACTGCAAACAAGATGAAGTAAATATTTATTGATGTTTAATTAAGCCTATATTGTCTTATTTTAATGACGTTTGTAATTAATTGAGATTTCATTTGTTTTAATCAGCGACTCTGCAGAGCACGTCTAACAAAATCGTTCTCATGGGGAAGATGCCTTTGCAATTCCAATTTACTTTACATGTCTTATTGTCATCTATATTGCCAACAACAGGATGAAATTAGCTATTAAGCAGGAAATGTGAGAATAGGCCACAATATTCAGATCACTCACTAACTTCATGATCTTCACAGCACTGGCTATTCCTCACCAGTAGAGTTTGGCTGTCAGAGAATGGCGCCTATTTACTAAATCAAACTTTAGCCCAGATATGTCAGTCTGACATGCTGCCTTTAGTAGCAAAGGTCTCTTTTGAAAATGAGTTCCTGACACGATTGAACGGAGACATTTCTGAAGGAGCCTGATGTTAAGATACGACACATACTGGCAAAAGCTCAAATGCACTTTAAGTTGCTTTGGATAAAAGATGTTTCTATGTTTAAGTTTATTTTGATGTTTTTGAGAACAAATGTTGTCCGACTATAATGCAAAAAATGGGGCAATAAGTCTTTTCTGCTCAACAAAGCTTTGTTTATTTGACCAAAAATATAGTAGAATTCTGAAATGATTGTATTCTATGTGAATAGATGTTTGAATGATAATAATATGTTATTTTCAGCATCATTGCTCCAGTCTTCAGTGTCACATGATCCTGAAATGATTCAAATATGCTGATTTATGCTGAAGAAAAACGTCTGATTATAATCAATGTTGAAAACATTTTTTTTTTGTAGTGTGATACATTTTATTTTTCAGTATTCTTTGATGAAAAGAAAGATCAAAAGAACATTATGGATGTCTTTTCTGTCACTATTAAACTATGTAATGCATCCTAAATGAATAAAAGTATTAATTTCTTTCAAAAAGCTTTTGTGCAGTAGCGATCATGCATATGATATTTAAAAACACTCACGAGTGTTCTGATGCGTCACTGCACACATGCATTTCTCTGTGATTTTTATCACATCCAGAACTTCAATGGACCTTGATACGGCGAAGTCTTTTCATTCCCACTGGAATAATATCTGTAAACTGATTGGCAAGTCTTTTCAGCCACCTGTGGCCCGCTGTAATGTAAGAAATCTTTTCCATCCTCTCTGAGCAGAGGTTCATCCATTTCAAACTTTACAGCGCCTTGCTTTAAAAACAAACAAACGTCCTCATGCTTCACTGTGGTGACTCATAAATCATATTCAGATTAGTAACCTTAAGCCATTTCGGTTGCGTGACGGTATACAATAACAGTCCCATCCAAGCCTTAATTCAGTCTGATCATATTCTCCGAGGCCATCTTGTAATTGTAACTCACCACAGAAGATTGATAAATGGCATACTTATTGTAATGAGCTTCTATGATAGCGGGACATAATAATGAGCTCCATGGCTTGCTGTGAAGGAGACACAACTAGGGGCATGAAATGTCTCCATTATTGTCAAAGTTAACGAGTAAATAATGCACTTTTGCCTTCAGGGGACACAGTTAATCAGGGCTTTAGTGCAGATATTGCGATAGAAGCAATTACACAATACAGTTTTTTTTTTTCTGATAAAAATTCACTATGGAAGCAGGTCTTTTTTCCCAAGCAGTGATCCGTATTGTTCTGTTATGATATATACCCAGCCTTATTTGACCTTGAGGTACACTGAAGGACGCTGAGCGCAGGTGTGCAGCATCATCTCCAGCGACTGCAGCTCATCAGAAGAGCGCTGGACATGGGAGCTAATGCTAGAATAGAGGACACAAAGACGCTCTGACCTCCACCTCATCTCCCCGGAACAGAGAAATGTGTGTGTGTTGTCAGCAAATGCAGCCGCTGTGCTTATAACCAGTCCGCTTTGGCGGACAATTAAAGACATAGCTGCTGCAACTCAGTGTGCTAATGTTGTTCGGCTCTGTCTGCATTCCCTCAAGCATTCAAGACAACACAAACAAGTCTTTTTAGGAGGGTAAGAAAGTGTTGCTTCTTTTTTTTTGAAGATTTATCATCAAAATAGTGTCTGTTATCTCCCAGAAATCTGCCATCCAACGTTCTCGTTCCTCAGAGATGTTGACTTGTTATGATGCAGCACACAAACACTGGAGACAGTCCTGCTGCACTGGAAATCAATCTCAAGGTATTTTGACTCAACTTAGGAAATAAACTCTTGTGCTGAAAATATTGCTAGTGTTACCTAAAATGACTGGTCGTTTAATAAATCTCTCTCTCTCTCTCTCTCTCTCTATTTTATAACCAAATCTTCCATTTAGTCTTTTTATCAACTTGTTCTCTATTCAGGCAACACAGATTTTGATTTTCTCTATGGAACTGTTTGATTGTAGGACTGATTGATCTGAGCTCATATACCTCATAGTTTTTGAACACTCAGAAAAGAAGTATGGGCGGGCCCAGGCTAACATAATGAGGCACTCGCAGACAATTTTTTTCTATGGGAAGTGCACACTTGATAAAAAAAAAAAAAAAAAATTGGCAACAAGTAGAATTGTTACATTTTGTTAAGATGTTATGCCTAGTATGTGCAAAATCAGTAAGTTTTATACTAATGTGAGAACGTTAACTAGAATTTTGGGGGAAATGGGAATCCTCTCTGGGTAAAAATGACCAGAACACAACATGAAGTCTATATCTGTTCATTAAATTAAACATTAATTTCTCTTTGCTAGACTTAGATTAAAATGTTTAATATGGATTGCTTTTACAAAACCTTCATGACCTTCCTGAATCTTCTAAGTTTTATTTACCTGTCAGGTTAAACATAAGTTAACTTTGAGTATTAACCAAAGATGTATTGTGAAATTAAAGTCCAGAATGTTTATTTTTGGATGATTTTTTTTTTCAAGCCGTTGTCTTAAATTAAATATTAACAAAAATATACCCACTAATATACCCATTATTTTAATGATTTTATATCCTTTGTTGATCTTTCTATATTTCACCTGCTCAAAAACATCCCAGAAGGATTTAATAGACATAAAAAGAGCGTTTTTAGGTGAACATAAGAGTTTTTTTTTACTTTATATGCAACTTTAAACTTAACCATTTGGCTGTACAAGTTACAGTCTAATTGTGTTTTACTGTAACAAGGAAAAACTTGTTTAGTGTACTGCATTAGTATACACACTTACTGCAGGATATAATGCTGTCGACATAGTAATAAAGCAAAAGCATTCAGAAGTTCCCTACTTAGCATTTTTATAAACGATCCTCTGTGAATGGCTAAGCTGCACCTAATTAAGCAAACAACTGTCCCTATGACACCCTCAAGTCATTTTATTTGATTGATGAAGAGTTACCATTCATTAATGCTCAGTCTCGTTCAATCGCTTGAGCTGTGTTCTCTTTAAAATATTGATCCTCGTGACACATGTGTATGTATGTGAGCTTTCCCCATATCCACTTATGATGGGTCCACGGTGATTTCCCAAGGGTCAGGTAAGCCGTAATCTAACTGGAACATTCTTCTTGTTGATAATTCCTGGCCTAGTGCTCTCTAGGCCACAGATACATCAACCTAATGATGGTAATAATAAAACAGAGTTATGTTTCCAGCAACAACTGTACATACAGCGAACAACTGCACAGCACAAGCTTGCTTTTCTCAAACCTGACTTCAAAATGTAGGATTTTTGGAGAGTCTTGAACTCAAAATCATGCTCATCACTGCATGGACACCGTGTGAGCAAAGCGTGACGCATCTGTTACACGTCGGCGTACGTTTTCTGCCCTTGGGTATCAGCTTGTGAGCTCCACCAACGTGACGCTGAATTCATTCTCCAGAGACGTCCAGTCGACACCAGGGTGTTTCTGATCCTTCAGCGCTCTGTCACTAATATTGATCAGCCCAGCCTCTTATCCAACACAGAGAAATGAATTAGGTGGCAAATGAAGCAGTTTGTTTTCCTCAACGGCCTTCATGAGAACCTGCGATCAAACACCATCCCACAAACCAGCAGTTTGGAAAACACCAGCGTTTCCACCGTGCAAAATAATCAGATATAGCAGGAAAAAACACTTAAGGGTACTTTTCTACTGAATCTATTGAAATTATGACAGATTTATATTTTTCCGCTCGTAGGAAAAAAACAATACTATGGGAGTCAATGGTCACCAAAAATATCTTCTTTTGTGTTAAGCAGAACAAACAAATACATAGCTTTGGAACTGAGTAACATTTTTGGGTGAACTATTTCTTTAAAAGTAGCGTCTGTGAGCTTTTAGCGCTACAAAAGCTAGTGGCAAAGAATAAATTTGCATTGCCATTCAGACCAGTTCAAAACAGCTGTTCTGTTACATTTGAGCATAGGCAACAGACAGCGGGTCCAAGTGCAGGTTAAGATCTTTTAATAATAATCCACAGTGATATAAATCCAAAATACAAGACAGAACCAAGAAAGAGTCATAAAATTCACTTGAGGTGACACTTACAACAGCTCACCCCGACAATAGCAGTCCAGGACTTAAAAATGAAACACAGCTAAACCAAGTAGACACTAATGAAAAAAACAGCATGATGGGAAATGGAGTCCATGACCAGAACAACAGACAGAAACACAAGACAACGCAGGAACAGAACAATACCTCAGAGTGGTGCAGGCAATCAAACTTTGTAGGATGTTTTCATTTACTTTCAAAAATCCATAATAGGGGCATTTTAAACCTCAAGTCCTTACTTCACAAAGATTCATCCTGATGCTTCGCCTTCCATGACTGACCTAGTGTGAGTTCAACAACATCTCCAGAAGCATTCAACAGACACTAAATGAGCCATTTAAAGGGGAATATTAATGGAAAATGGCAATGTTTCCACTTTAAAATGAGTCAGATATGGTATAGAGCTCTTGATTTTATTGAAATTTGCATTACTTTTATATTCTAAAACCACTTAATCCTCCTGCCTTCTGCATTACTCAGTACTTGGGTACCTCATGTAGATTCATCCTGATGCTTCACGATGATTTTTAATATCCCAATAAATATCATATTGTGGACATCATTTAGCAATATTGTTGTATTGTGAAATATTTATATTGTTACATCCTTATTATATTCGATTATTTTATGTTATATTATAGATAAGGCATTTACTTTGTTCCAAATTTATATCAGTTTCTTTCAGGAAAAAAAAAAGTATAATAAACGCTTTTTGGTTTGTAAGTGTCTCGTGCACAAAATGCGACGTGGCAGGTTTGAATATCCGTAAGTGCAAATGAGATTTGACTGCACAGGGTCATTGAAGAGTCTCTAGAGAATCGATTTAGTGTTTTTAAAGTATTAATCCATTCTATAGTCAGCCTGAAGGAATCAATCACATCCTACGCCCCATTTGTCCTGGCGGTTTGCTGAAAAATGAAGCAATAAAAATAACTAATCATACTTCTGATGGGTTATTGTAGTGAACATGGGCTGCAGAGATTCTGCCGATCGATGAATTAATGCGGTTAACAAGCTCTTTTTATTGTTTTTGTTCACTAGTGTGTGTTCGCTGCGGTTGTCATGGAGACGTGAGGGTTATCGGTCAGACACACGTGTGAGGATTTAGATGGACATGATACTATAAGAGACACAACCCGCTTTTTCTAGAGTCTGAAAGCTCAGACCGTCTCTTTCAGGTTGTTTTTCCTCTCGGTTCTTTGATTTAGCTTTATTGAGTGGTTTTGCGGCGGCTCAGTATGCAGACTTAGTGAGCTGGAAATAATGTGTAATTTACCTCTGTCCTTGCTATTTCTGGTGAGGTGACTATGATTGTCCGGACTGCAGGTCTGACGCTGTTGATTATGTCCAGTTTGCCATCTGCCCTGAGCATTTAGACTGCTTTCACTTGCACATAATGACACCATTAAGCAGGAAAGCCTGACCTGTGCTGCTGCTAACACACACTCACTCATTCATTCAGAGAGATTTCCTAGCATGTCCTCTGACTGATAGTGAGAAAAGACTGCAGTCGAACCCTGATTCAACTAAATAATCCTTCTAATTATTAGACAATGCAGTCGGTGCATTGAGATGAAATACATATAATACATAAATATGTAGAAGAATGTCTATGCAATTTTTATTTGGCATTTCAACTGAATCTAGTTTATTAGATTTGGTTTGTCAATCTAACATGTGTCTCTGGAAACAAGTGATCTTTGACGCTGTATTATGTTAATGACAAATTTGTGGACACATGCATGTTTTGGACTTTGAAATAATTTGCTCTGAAGGCTCAGAGTGGTTTGTTGTTGCTAGTGTTATTATTTTTTATATACAGGGTTATTCAGTAATCCCATGCAACAGAGGTACAGGTGATTGAGTGAAGTCATTTCACTTTGCATTCATAGTGTGGCTATTATGACATATCCTCAACTACATTATGAGCAATTAAAGATATAAATACCCATAAGCCTGCATAGAAATTGTATAATAACTAAATAACTAAATTAGGAGGTTTTTCTATTTATTTCACATCATAATCATCCTGCGCATGATAAACATCTAAATATGTTACACTTTACATTTCAAATGACCATTGTTTTCCACAACTTATACACGCACACAGACAGGGAATGATGGGAAGCTTTGTAATCGGTGTCAAAACACCCCCTTTTTAACGAACAGGCTATTTCAGCAAAGTATACAGCTATGAAATCTGCTCAGAACAACATTTCTAGGCATTCATTTTCATGACAATAGCCCTATTTATACCTTGTCAGTGCCTCAAGTTACATTTTGTGAAAGTAAGCTTTGCACAGCATCTGTTTTTATTTCACTCTTTAATAGTTTTATTATGGTTTAATAGTTTTTTCTATTATTATTATTATTATTAAAGTTTTACACAAATTCTACTAAGATTATATGTGGACACTTTTGATTCTGACTAATGATTCATGGATTAGAAATGTGCATTAGATCAGTGTTAGATGTAGTAAATGGTGTGGAGCTGCAGGATTGATCTGTGCCGTGGTTCATCGCCGCCTCCTGCTGGTGACAGAGGGATCCTCTGTAACAGTGTTTGTCTCTGCTCTGGTTCTCAGGTCTTCTTGGTATGGTAGCACACATGATGTTCACTACAGCGTTCCAGCTGACCGTCAGTCTGGGCCCGGAGGACTGGAAGCCACAGAACTGGGACTACAGCTGGTCTTACATGTACGTCCACTCGTATCATGCTTTCTGTGTCTAGGTTTAACAAGCATTAGAATGAATCCAAAGGGTGCGTGTCATGGGGGTTTTACAGTAACTGCTCTGGAAACGATACACTGCAGATGCAAAACCAATATTAACAATGCTTGAATGTGAGCTCAAAATTCGAATTCAAAATTGCTTTATTGGCGTGACTGCAAAGATACAATATTGCCAAAGCTTGGAATATATGTGGAGATATATAACAATATAATATAATATAATAAAAATGCACACAATAATTGGTAAAGTTAAATAAGTCACCTGTGACTGGTTCATGCACTGAATCCCACCTATTGTGCCTGTTCACGTAATTAATACGATGAGTGAGACAATTAATTAGAAGACTAATTGAAAAAATGAAGTAAACAAGTCACACTCGTAGATTTAATCACTTTGTTTCATCAAATTAATATTTAAAATGGCATGCGTTCAATATTTACAAAGCTTCAATGATCCGAAAAATTCCAAAAATAGTTAAACTATTAAAAAAAAAAAAAAAGCGGAACATGAGGTCACAAAAAAAATCTGTGTGTTAAGCTTCAACAACTTTTTTCTTTGTTTATTGTTAAATTGCCATTTTGGAAAAAAATTAGAAATGCTTAAACCACTAACCTGGTGAGATTAATACTTGGCTTTAATAAATAGAAATATATATTACAGATTACAGAACAGCTGTTTGCAAGTATTAGTTCCAAAACTGGTCTCACAGGTCCATAACCCATCTTTAACGATGCCTGGTTGTTTAATACCTTAAAATAACTTCTTGACGTTTTTCCTCCAGCTTGGCTTGGAGCTCCTTCACGGCCTGCATGGCCTCCTCCGTCACCACCATCAACAGATACACTAAGACTATCCTGGAGTTCAAACACAAGCGAAGGAATATTGAGAAGAACCTGAAGATCAAGCAGAAGCTGCTGGACCTGGACTCTCCAGACCAGGTGTGGGACATGTACATCAGCTCCGTCCCCAGCACGGCCGAGGAGTTTCTGGACCTGTCCAGTTCTGGACGCAAGCTCTCCACCAACTCAGTCTTCCTGGACCTCAACGACCTGCCGTCTCCACAAGGAGAGGAGTACTGCTGAAGCCCTGCGTCACGCTCATTACCAGACTCTGACAGCCGAGGAAGCTTTGCGTGGAGATTATATAACTGTTGCATTTGATGTTGTGCCGTGGTCTGACGGTGATGCTGTGAGTTGTAGTTTGTTATTAATGTCGAACCAGACCTGCATCGAACGAATGACTTTCCTCAGTCCTAGAGAATAAAATGTGACACAAGGCTTTTTTTTATATATATATATAATTGCTTTGGAAATATCCACACACTCATTCAGTAGAAAACGTCTTTTTGTGAAAGCTGCCTGCGGCTTTAGATTTGCTTTAGTCATTACCAAATCGATCCTGAGGGTCTTTTTTCTAGATCAGTTCTAATGAGACACAAATTACATTGCTGAGTGCCTTTGTTTGTGCTATTGATCTTGGTTCTTTAACCGTAGCATGCAGAAGTTTTGTAGCCTATTTGATCATCCTTAATAATCTCAACACATATCAAATTATGCCGTTTCATTTAGCTTTGCTTCATTAACTCGTCAGCTATAAACTATAAATAAAAAAATCAAGGGAATTATTTTGTTGCTAATTAATCATTCTGCAAAGTGCAAAGATCTATATGTGTAAAGAGCAAGGCTTCTAGATCAGCTAAGCGCACATGAATATTTACCATAAAAGAAATGACTTGCTGTGTCGTTCTGTTTAAGATGGAAGAACATGATCCAGGAGGTCAGGTTTCTTGAATTCTGTATATTAGATCTCACTCAGATCATAAGATTAAATCACTTCTATTTATCAATTCATTTGTAAACCTTCTAAAGAGTCTTTGTACTGCCAAAATGAACTGTTTACATTTTATGTGCAATAATGAATGCTTTTTTTACAGTAATGTACACTCCTTCTAGACTATATGTGTATAATGCATGTCAGCTTAGGTCAGATTGTTAATTTTTTGTATTTGATATCTCTCATAAGTGAGCTGTTCGCTGTGTTCATCAGTTTGGTTTAGTAGGTTGTTTTTATTCATTGGATTTCTTTGACTTTATGTTGATGAAATGTATATTAAGACTTCTACAAAAGCAGCAAGACACAAAGTAATAACTATATTAAATCAATGCATTATCATATTAATAATAATAAAGAGAACCTTTATAACCCGAAACGTTTCATTTTTTGCATAGACACACTTTGTCCAGAGGGTGTCGCTATAGACAGTGTTTTATCTACAGTATACAGTGGAGCTGAACCGACTGACCTCACACTGCTGGAGACAATGAGATTTGGATTTCTCTTTTCTTTCTTTTTATCAAAGGAAAATTAGTCAAAAGTGACTTGAACTTGTGTTTATTGACGTCCTTCTGCTGTTGAAACAACATACATTTGATGTTCAATCATGTTTTATTCCATGCTATAATAACTACTGAAGAGGAAGAGGTGAATGGTTCACGTGCCGCCTGACCTGGGCAGGTCTTTTCTGTAGCTTGAAGTGCAGAGCCATTCAGCACCAGAACTCACACTGACTGTAAGCAGTGTTCAATTTACTCATATTAACATAGTGCATATTAATTTGCCATTTGATGAAACTACCTTAAGTTAGAGAAATGTAACAGTAGAGAGGTTCTTTTGAGCTTTCTATTCATCAAAGCATCTCGAAAAATAAAATGCATGATGGTTTCCACAACAAATATTTAGCTGCACAACTGTTTTCAACAGGGATAATAATCAATATCAAAATAAGCATATTAGTGTGCTTTCTAAAGGATATCATGTGATACTGTCACTGAAGACTGGAGTCATGATATATGCCAATAGCATCGTGAGGGGATTTTGCTGACATGATACAATTAATCATTTTATTTCAGAATTATGTGAAACATAAAATAAACAAACGGTAAAGAAATATATTATTTAGCATGAACATTTATATTACGTTTACCAAATTTAGGGATCAAACAGAGCAAGAAGAGCTACACAGGAACTTAAAATAATTTATTGGTTTCTAATAGGCTGCATTTTAGACTAGTGCAAATTCATGCATGCAGAGGGGAAGTTCACAAGGACCGGCCTCATCTGCATATTATCCACATTTGAGCTACTGGAGTCCAGTCTACAATGTCTCTTTCTGTTCAGTGTAAATGCTGCAACAATGTGGTTTATTTGAAATCCAGGCTCTTTCTGATCAAACATGATTGAAGCTTGACTTAGCAACCATAAAAAAAGACATCAAAATGGCAAGAGCAGAAAAGTGCTACTTAAACCGATGATTTAAGGTCATTTCTATCAGTTCTCTCAAGCTGAGTCACACCGGCGGTATGAAAAGACTACTGTAACCCCAAGTGCTCAGACCTCTATTCATCTGGCAGACGCATCGATTTGAACAGCTATGGAGCCATTGACCATCCTAGGATATCGTTTTTCACTTCGATCACATTTTACAGCAACTCGGTTAAATCTTATGCCGCGTGCTCAAGAAATCCACCTCAGTACGGAGCCGTATGCAGTGGCCAATGGTCAATAAAAGGTCATTGCCATCCAAAGTCCATGCCTGCCATTTGGTAGAACTTGAGGTTGTGAGGCTGGTAGAATTCCCTCAGCTTCTGAATGACCTCCGGGTGGATTTTAGGATGCGTTCGGCCTTTGGTTTTGCCCAGACAGTGGGGTTTGCTACTCCCTTCTGGCTTTTTGAGGCAAGGGAAGCCCTTGGTCTTGTTGAAGTAGAAGTGTTTATCTGTGATGATCCTCTGCAGGCCGAGGAAGTCCTGCACTCGGCCCAGCTCGCCCGCCGGGTCGCTTATCAGCCTCTCGCCGTGCACAAAATGGATCTGCGAGAGTGGAAAGTAGGCCAGCCATCGCTCCAGGTGTCTGGCGTACAGGCCGATGTACAGCGGGCTCCAGAGAGAGTCTATCTGTCCCGTGGAGCGGTTCTTGAATGTCAGGCTCTCGAAGCTGGGGATGTCGGGCGTCTTGGAGATGATTTGGGTGTAGTCTGAAATGGCGCGGGTGATGGGGTCCCGGACCACCACGATCAGCTTGATGTTGCGTGACATGGCGTGGATGCGGCCCGGCGTCTCTGGAGAGACAAAGTATCTGGGTGTTTTCTCCATTACGATTTGCCCATTGAGGGCTTTAGGCATCATGCTCCTAGAACATAAAAAGAGCAGGGATACTTGATCAGGCCTACTTCTCCAACAGAAATTCTGCCTTGTTTTGAGTACTTTTATATTGAAGATGCATTCTCTAGAAATGTTTTCATTGTTTTTAAATGTTTATTTTTTTTACTGAGAAAACGCAATTTGTGAAGAATAGGATTTCTTTTCATGTCAAACAAGGTTATCATAACTAAAACTAAAACTTGAAGTAACAAAATTACAAAATTTATTTGAACTAAAGTGAGATAAAATATTACTATAATAACTGAATACTGAATATATAATCAGTATACGTTTGGTTTAGTTTAAAGGAACACTCCACTTTTTTTGGAAATAGGCTCATTTTCCAACATCCCTAGAGTAATACAGATGTGTTTTAC
>JAUMHR010000062.1:185355-213360 GCA_032361145.1 Enteromius fasciolatus | reverse complement strand
ATTTTCGTTCACCCCCCCCCCCCCCCCACCCCCCCTCTAACGGCCTCTAACTTTAGATTTTTTTAAGTCGCACCATTGAGAAATTAGGTCACACTTTTACCATGATGCAAGATTTGCTAATTGATACATTTTGATGTTTGCAGCAAATAACCAGCTCCATATTTTTTTAGTAAACTGGCTCGGTAGCGCACCTGGTACAGCATTGCACTTGTGATGTGAAGTGCTTGATACGAGTCTGTCAAACACAAGTCACTATCAAAGAGCCTAAAGACTTGTAGAAGCAAAATAAATGTACATGTTTGCTTGAGCAAATGTTTTTTTTACTCATTTCCTTTTGTTTGTTCAGGTTTAGTTTAGGTTTTGTTTTTTTTACCTTTAGCGCATTACGTTTTTGAGAACTTAACAGACCTTTATTGTAGAGAAACATTCAAGAAGCAACTTAATATTATTGGACAGTTTAATCATGATAGGCATGTTTTTCCATTGGTACTTTTATGGTTAATTCTTAAGAAACGTTCAAGTGTGCTCATTTGGCTGCAGGGTCTGTTGTAATCATATCCCAGTATGGTTATAGTTGTTTTAAAACGCATGAACTCTGTAAACCCATAACTTGTCAGTTACATTAAGAGAGTCAGCCGGTAAGTAGCCATTCATCTAGCTTCACTAGTGACTCGTATAAACATGATGTGCATTCAGCTGCGGTCTTGAAGCAAAGTATTTTAATTGTCAGACTGAGATGTTCTTAACGTGGAGTCTGCGCTCAGGATTGCGTTTCCCCCCAATATGCCCTTATTAGGAGAAACTGCTCAGGAACGGGTGACGGTGCTAAACTCAGAGAACGTTAGCCCCCTAAAACCACATCGAAATGCTAAATATGCTTTGAGATTCTCTTTCCGCGGAGGGCTTTGCCACAACACCTAGGGAAAACCAACTTAAGACTAAAGCAGAGTTTGTTTGAGAAGCAGATTTTAAATGGTATATCAAAAGCGTGCTCTTTTTCAGACCTCGGACCGTTTGCTTTAGACAGAAGCCAGGTGTTGAATATGAAATGCGTCTGTTTGATAGCCCTCAGGTGTTCCTAAGCTAGAAGATTCACATTAGGTGTGTTTTAAAAGAGGACACGGCACGTCTGGGCACATATGTGCTGTAAAATACGAAGAGCTACCTGAAAATGGAGCAGCTTTGCTATTGTTTCACTTGTTTGCAATAAAACAGCTGTTGTGACCCAAAACATTGCTCTCACTACTGAAAACTTGTCCTTCTGGCTGTTGGGAAACATGGGAAACTGTTGAGCTTTGCATCATGGCCTGTTAGTGTTTTCTTGTAAATCGTTTTCCAGTAATTTTGAGTTTCATGTAAATTTGAAAAGTGCGGTTCACATGGGCCGCATTTCCAGTCTCCGAAAGATAAACAACAAAATGTGTTTGCATCTTTATTTTTTTTATTTTATTATTTTTTTTTTAATAAAGAGCTTTCCACAGCTCTTTCCATAAAGCGACCAACTGTCATTTTAGGATGCACAGTGTTTATAGAGGACCTCGTTCACGGATCCTTGTTTTAACTGGAACAAAGAGCCATTAAAAAGTCTTTTATTAAACAAGCAATCTGTTTTCATTCTGTGTTTGACTGTAAAGCAGTTATGCAGTTTGATTCCTTACAATGCATGGCAAGTGAACAAAACTTTTTTTTTTTTTTTAGTTTTATTACAGTTCTAAAAATAGCTGAGCATAGCAAGAGTAAAGAGTGTTTTGCAGTAAAAACACAATAATGTGAAATGCATGAATGGCGAGCTTGGCAAACGTGAACTCTTTGTTGTTTCTGATAAGCCATTGATTCATTGGCTATATGCATGTTTACCAAGTCATTATGATGGATTCATTAACCGTAGCACACATTAGCATTTGGCCCGAGCCATTGCTGTAATTCACAGGGCCTGTGACTGTATTTTTATGCATGGGCCCCTTGTCCCCGCAGGGCAGATGCGTGAGGACCTCCCCCTGATGAAAGTCCTGCTTCGAGCTATTTGCTCTTCCTGTTTTTCTTTTCTGTTCTTTTTTTTTTTTTTTCATGCATTGCCTCCTATTTTCCTTTCCTATCTAAAGATGACTTAAAGACTCCCTCCCCCAACGCAAGCGAGTCCAAAGACCTAAATGAACTGCTTTCAGCACACATAGCTTAAATTATTTGTGCGCTTGTGGCTACTGGCACTTTTACAGGAATGTATGCTACAGTTTAGGGTTAGCTCTTGAATGGCCTTATGGATAAAATAATATGAAATTAGTAATCGGATACATCTAGGTTTCTGTCATGATTTGTGGCAGAACAAAGGCATAAAAATGTCCCGTTGTGTGTTTTCGGGGCTGTGCGTGAAGTGACGTGAGACCCTTTTGTTGTGTCTTCTGTTCTTATGCTGATGTCTCGTTACCCAGATTTCTTTCCCTCCACGGCACTCACTAGTAGTGAAACAGAAACACTGCTGCAGTTTATAACTGTGGCACACTGTAATTGCCATATTTGGCATTCCCTGGAGTTTACTGGGAGCTTTTAATAAAGCTAGATCACTTAAAATGGCCATAAAAGGAATCAGGAAAAGACGGCACCTGTTTTACATCTGGAGTCTGCAGAACGTCTGATAACAGCCCGGGCAGAAGGTGCTGGAGTGTGAATCTCTGGATCTTAACACTGAAAGAATCTAAATCTCAGTCCAGTGCTTTAAAGAAACGGTTCAACCAAAGTAATAAGCCATTACGAGCTCGTCCTCTTATCTTGTTCCAAACCTGTTTGACTTATTGTCTTGTTCGAGCTCCAAAATAGCCAGAAAAGGATTGCATACACAAGATGCATACACAGAAATTGAAGGCATTTTAATGTAAATTAATGACCTCATATGAATTGAGATTAATGAGATCATAGTTAATATTCTTAAAAAAAAAATCAAGTAATACCAGAGGATCGTCAGAAAAGTGTTTTTAAAATTGAGGAGAAAGAGAAAAAAATTGTCTAACCAGTTTGGGTCAAAATAGCTATTACAATTAAAAGTAACTGATTTCTATGTGAATATATATATATATATATAATTTATTTCTTAGATTAAAGTTTAGTATTACCCTTCAGAAATAATCAAAATATGCAGATTTTGATGCTAAAATTTAATTTAATTTTGTAAAACTGTGATGCATTCTATTTTTCAGGACTCACGTATGAACTACAGCATTTGTTTGAAGTAGAATGAGTTTGTAACCTTATAAATGCCTTTACTGTTGCCTTCAATCAATTAAATACATCCTTGATGAATAAAAGTGTGTGTGTAATTATATATATATATATATATATATATATGTGTGTGTGTGTGTGTATATAAATTACACTAACCCCAAACTGGAATTTTTTGTACACGTTGATCTGTGTGAAGTGCCCATGTATCATGAGTCCTGAGTTCATTGAACCATGCTCTGACTGTGCTCTTATTGTTGATGTGGGACTGCAATGGATCTGCTGTCGTTAGACCAGCTGCTGGGGGTCCAGTACAGCTTTAATGTGTGACGTGACTTGCCTCTCAAAGCACACCAGGGTGACAAGCGTAAATAAGGGCATGTTTCCAGTGACGTGTTTGGCACGGGCTGATGGTGGCAGGCCTGGAGCGTCAGGGAACAATGGCATCAGCGCTACAGTAACGATTAAGGCTGCTGCCAGCACTGATTTAATGCTATGAGAAAAATATCAGCGACGTGCATGTCACCATTGCTCTAAATCAAGCTACTTCAGCAGGAAGTGTGGTTAAATGATGAAGATCACAATATATATTTCACACATTCCTAGATCCACATCTGAGTGTCTCTTTTTGACCAAAATTAATGTGGTCTTCTGTCACCGTTAACTTGTCATCTGTTGTCCCACACAGCCAAGTACGCTACCGCAAGGGACTGTCAACATGAACCTGTGCAGTGATGTGATCGATGCCGAAGCCAGGACCGGTCAGAAGAATGCTCTGTGCATCATCACCCCGGAGCAGGAGTATTACATACGAGGAGACAACAAGGAGATCATCAATGGGTATGTGGCGTGTTCAAGGAGTCAGTCTCCCCACAGATGGGACACAGGATAAGCTTGACCTCTTCTGTCTTTCCCCAGGTGGAGTGAACAGCTAGTGGTTTATCCGAGAACTAACAAGCAAAATCAAAAGAAGAAGCGCAAAGTGGAACCAGCAACCTCACAGGTACTCTAGGACTGCAGCCTGTGCTCTGAAATCAGTTTTATTTTGTACCAAATTTACTTCTATGTGTTCCCAAAGTGTTTTCCACGTATGATTTCGGTTTTTAAGTTGCTGGATTGTGGTTTTATTGCATTTTAATCATTTAAAAATATATAAATTTTAATATGTGTGTTTTATTATTTAATGCAGTATTATTATTAAAAATCTAAATCAAATGAATGCACAATCGATTTAATTAAAGATGTTAACAAATTAAATTCAATGGGTTCCTTTCGGTTTAGCAAAGAAAGTGATGCACAACAGGTTTATAAAATGTTTTTATTAATAGCATTTTTTTTTAATTAAAATTAGTGTCGATTAATCACATCCAAAATAGGTTTTTGTTTACACAATGTATGCGTGTAATGTATGTATTTATTATGTATACATAAGTACACACACATGCAAGTGTATATATATATATATATATATATATTAAAGGAAAATTCTGTTTATTTGTTATATATATATATATATTATATGTATGTGTATATACATGTAAATCCTTGTAAAAAAAATTTAAATGTACGCTGTATGTGTGTGTATTTATATATACATAATAAATATACACAACAAACATACATTATGTAAACAAAAACTATTTGTTGCAATTAAATCGCAGTGACAGCACTGATGAATATTATTTTAATTTGCGTTTATGCATTTAGCGTAAATGTAAACGGCAATATTGTTAAAAAAACTTTCAGTCCATGTTTTTAAGAGCAAGTATTGAAGCAATGGGTGTTACGTTTGATTTCAGGAACCAGGCCCAGCAAAGGTAGCAGTGACTGGCTCAGGCATCCCAGAAGCAGAGAAAACACCAGACTCCAGTTCTATCATATGGCAGGAGGAACTGCAAAGCAGAGAGGCAATAGCGTCCCAGACGTGGTCCGCCAGCGAGATGCCGCCTCTCGGCTCTCCACTGCCCGCTGCAGGTGTGACAGACATTCGGCTGTTGATTTAACATCAGAAAACACAAGAAATAATGCTTTAAAATGTGAAAAGCATTTAATGCAGCTGCCCAGTCCAGACATGCAGCAGCTGCTGATGAACACAGTGCAGGACGACTAACTGTGTGAAGCATATTGAGTTTATTATTCAAGATATGAAGGCCAAAAAAGACACATATGATATAGTTTAGCAATATCACACTGGCTAGAGTGCTGTCTTTCCTCAATAGAGGTGCGTCTGAGAGAGAGACAGCTCTTTGAACAAATCCACTGAATGAATGATTCATTGACTCACTAATTAAGACAGTGACATGCTGCCATCTACTGGAGGTGTAATATCAATTATAATTTTCATATAAAGTATCATTTCAATTTTTTAAAAATCATTTTTGTTTTTAATATTGATTAATAATTTGCATCAGTTCTTTTTCTTTCATTGTTATTTAAGCAATTTGAGCAAATCAGTTTGCGGTTAATTAGTCTACATGTCATGCAATTAATTTGATTAATTCAGATACACAATAGTTTGGGTAATTGAAGTCACTCTTTTCCGTTGCGTTCTATAGGTGAGGGGTCGATGGTGAGCCGGTGCTCGGATCAGAGCTCAGTGAACGGTGATGAGGTGGACCGGAGCGGGCTCTCCTTCCACTCGGCTGTTTCCCAGCCTTCTCATGACCCCCTGTCGCCCACGGGCAGCTCGTCTAGCCGGCACAGTGCAGAGATGGGGGGTGTCCCACGCTGTCTGTCTCCCGCTCCTAGCGACCCCTTCCCATCAGGCAGCAGCCTGCTGTCCAACGGTTCCCACATCAGCGGCTCCATGAGTTCTCTGGATTCGGATGCCAGCGGCAGCACCGTCACCAGCACTGACAGCCACCCTGCCGAACAGCTCGGGCGCGCTCACCGCGCTCTGTCCCGCCGCGGAGCCGCAGAGACCCGCAAGCCAGAGAAACGGAGCCGCCTGCGCAGTCCGGAAAGACAAGAATCTGTGTTCAGCCCAGAGAGAAGGTGAGTGCAGGCCGTTCCTTCACACACTCGCATCTCAGTGTCTCCTTTTAAAGGCATGCTGATTACACTCGGCGTGTAACGGGGATAAAACCCACATGTGCCTTATTAGGCCAGAGAGTGTTTTGCAACATGCTTTTGTCATGGAATAATGGAGATTAGAGGATCATTAGATAGGCGCCCTGCCGTAAACAGTCAGTAAACAACACTACTGCCGCAATTCTGTTTTATTTTTGATACATTTCGTTATTATGTCCAAAGGAATCGCAAAACTCAGATTTCTGTGTTTTTGTTTTTAATGCTTAAATATTAGTAATCTAGTAGCATGTGCTATCCATTGAATTCATACAATTTATTAATTTAATAGAATTTTGACAATAATGGGGACCCAGCGTTTACAAATGTAATTACATTTTAACTCATTTAAATGATGTTGAACTTTAAAAAATATAAATAACTAAATAGTTTTAGATTCTAATAAAATTTTTTTTTAAAAAATACATTTAAATGTAAAAATAAATGTAACTATCCAAGCATACAGTTAATAGTGCAGTCTTTTTAAATTCTAATAAAATCAATTATTTATTAGTTAGTCATCAGGGCAATCTCTTATTTAAAAAAAGAAAGAAAGAAAGAAAAAGACCCTAGCAACGGGTTATTTGCTGGATTATTAAAAAAAATACAATTGTAGATTAAATAAAATATAAAGAAATTACTAGAATAACTAAAACGATTAAAAATCAATAAAACAAAATGTGTAGACATAAACCAAAATCAACAACTAAAATTTTAACTGAATTTAAAATAATGAAAAATTCATATTTATAAATCCATTCTAGCATCTTGCTGGCATGCCAGGGATTTGTTCAGTCACTGTTATCTAGCATTCCACATAATTTGGTTGGTGTCTGAGCTCGTATTCACAAATCTATATGCTTGCATTTACAACTGAATTAACAGGATAAGCGCTGCTGTTTTTAAGAAGCTCCCATCATCCCGCTAAGGTCAAAGCCTTCGAGAGCGCTGTCTCAAACAATATCTCTGACGTACTTAAGACAGCTCGCTAATTTTTTCCCTGACAAGCAGCACTGAAGAATTCATAGAGAAAGAACGGAACGCTCTCTACTCTGGTTTAATTTGGGTTTATGGGAATTGTGCCACTTTGTACCCAGTAGCCAATGAGGCTGTGAGCAGTCATGTGACGCAAATACCTCACTGACTGGCTTTCTTGTTTCCTTTTAAGGAGGCTGACAATGCAGTGCAAAACCCAAATAAGGGCAAAATTAGAAAAAAGTTGTTTAATATTTTCAGACGTGGTTTTGTGAACTAAATTCCCGACTGTATGTCAGGAAATCTTTGAGTTTTTGGAGTCATACCAGGAGACACAATTAACCCTTTTCTGAGGAAGGTAAAAGTGTGACCAATCAATACCTTCAAGGATGCAGTAAGCTGATTTTAAGTGACAGTTAAGATAACATCTATAATGTTACTACAGATTTCTGTTTCAAATATCATCAGAGCTGCCTGGAAAATAAAAAGTATCATGGTTTCCAAGACCCAAGACTGGAGTAATGATGCTGAAAATCCAGCTTTGATCAAAGCAATAAATTAAATTGGTCATATTCATAATATAAGACCTTTATACTGTATGCCTGTTGCCTAAATAAATGCACCCTTGATGTAAGGAGACATTTTTCAACATATTAAAAATCTTAAAACGTTTAAACAGTAGTTTGTTGTATTTTAAAAGGATTGAATAACTTGTAGGCCTGTTTTGTTTTTATATTGATAATGTTAGTAGTTTTTTTTTCTTGAAGACACTCCTTTTAGGGAAAAATTGAATATACATATATTAACCAATTAAATTTGTAAATGAATAATGCCATATAGTGTGAGTTAATAAACTTTCCAGGCAATTCTTAAAGTAAAACGTAATTTATAGTAAAAAAAAGTGTACATTTTATTTAGATTTGGTTCCTCCAGTTTACCTTTACCTCTAAAGGATTGCTTGAATTGAGAAGCATATTAAGCCAGAAAGCCGCAGACTCCACACTGCTTCTGTTAAGATCTCGTTCTGTTTCTGCACTCTTAGTGGGCGCTCGAATGTGATCGAGAAGCTGGAGGCGTTGGAGCTGGAGCACGCTGAGAGAATGGAGGTGGAGGAGAGATGCAGTGTAGTCCGGCAGGGCCGCAGTGAGACGAGACGGTTCCAGCGGGAGGTAATGTATACTTACCCAAACCCCAGTGGTCATATTCAGAGACACTATGATGGTTTTACAGCCGGGGCTGTCATCATACACTTCCTAAAGACACTTTCTCCTCACGCGAGCTTACAATGTGAATGTAGTCGTCTCTTATAATCCCTAGAAACTCAGCACTGAAAGTTTCATCTTAATAGTATAGTTCACTCAAAAAGGATCATTTACTCACTCATGTTGTTCCAAACTTGCATGCGTTTTATTTGTCTGTTTTGAAGTAACCAAACCGGAAATTATGATCTTGTGTTTCGGAAGAAGACAGACACCTGTACAGAAGTAAGCAATGACAGAAATTTCATTTTTTTTGTGAACTATCCCTTTAAACAGAAAAAGATGACCTAATGATTTATATTTGTATTTTTTTAGAAAATGTTCAGCTGTTTTTTGGCTCATTCACGCATGACCTTTTGTTTCAGCTAGTTTCCATTATGTGCTCCGATTCCCTTGACAGTTTCTTTCCTTTCTCAGTCTTGTGCCTTGGGCCGAATACATTTCTTTTAGTCTCTTTTTCGTCATGGCTGTTTGGTTTATGGAGCTCCGGCATCTTGTCAGGAGCAATATTTTTGTTGTGTTGCGGGGCTTTTTTTTGTTTGTGTTTTTTTTGTATTTAATTTAGGGTTGGGAAAATATGGTCCCCCAAAAAACTTATTTTTGTTCCCCAGAAAGTTTGACAGATTCAATATTCTGTATGTATTTTATTTGTATAGTTTTTTTTATAATGTACTAAAGCATAAAAACCATGCTTAGTTCACCTGCTTGTGTCTCTGAAAAATAATGCTACTGCTAGTTACTTTTAAATGTGCATTCTGTGTTGGAATTACTGTTGTTGTTTTGGTCTGTGACTCCACCCACTGCCATTTTAGCCAATAGTGTTTTGACACTCCTGGGTTGCCAGTTGCTATAAAACACAGCATACTGAAGTCACAGATGACCTGGATCAGAGTTAGCAGATACTACCCAACTTAAACAAAAAAACACTGCTTCCATCTAAAAAATCTCTATGACCAGAGGCACATTAAACCATGAATATATCAACTTACTAGCTTACAGACGCCGGTTTCACACTGCACACATAAGCAGTGTGTGGTTTAACAGATTAGAGCATTCACACTGCATGGCAATCATTTTGGCACAGGATCTATTTTTGCTGCACCACTTACGCTGAATGAAAGTCACAGTGCCTTGTTCGTGGTCGTAATTGATTCGATTGACACATTTCACCATAAGGCATGTAATTGATGGGTTTTGTTTTTCACATTCACCAAACGAAAAATTAAAATGCTCAAAAACACATTACTTACACACGTTTTTCTCTAACTTCAGAAAAGAACTAGAGGTGTTTGTAAGCTTTAAGATTACTTTTTCAATTCACTTATTGGTAACACTTCAGAATAGGGGTCCAAAATAATGCATTAGTTAAGCATTAATTAATGATTAATTTGTTCACAATTAAGCATTAGTTGAGCAAAAACACACTAGTAATTAATGATTAAAATGTTAAATTGTAATTAATTATTATGTAATTAATTATTAAAATGCTTTTTTGCTCAAGCATTAGTTGAGCAAATTAACCATTAATTAATGCTTAACTAATGCATTATTTTGGACTCCTATTCTGAAGTGTTACCCAATTATTCAATTCAATTACACTTTATTGTTTGAATTATTACTGAAATTTGCCTCGGATCTCACAGCGTGTACTGTCTCGCATCAATTCACATCGATAATTACTAAACAGTAAAATACGCACACCTACAAAAAAAAAGAAATATGTGTATTTCAGTCGTGGCCTAATGGATAGGGAGTTGGACTTGTAACCCGAAGGTCGTGGGCAATGGCTGCCCACTGCTCCAGGTGTGTGTATGTGTGTGTGTGTGTGTGTGCACTTGGATGGGTTAAATGCTGAGCACAAATTCCTAGTGTGGGAAACCATACCTGGCCAGAATAGAGCCCAGGGGTATATTTGAACCCCCAAGCTGATTTATTAATTTTCCAGACTGATAAACAAAAGATGTAGCAATATAGCCTATTCAATCTAGCATATGCAACTGATGCATAAAATCTGTTTCTTCCCCAAAATGTGAGAAGGATCAGATATGATTTTCCCTGCCAGGGTCAGACTTTTTTTTTGTATACACATCATAAAAACTTCAAGTTTATAGTGTAAACTATAATATAGCATGTTATTTACATATGTGCGTGGGACAGCACGGTCGCGTCACAGAGCATGCTTCAAATAATTGCTGGAAATGAAGATACTCGCCTGTAGCCTTCTGGAGTGCAAGCCGTGTTTTAACAGGGTGTGACAAACGCTGGCAGTATGAAATCACAACGGGCGTGTGCTGCTCTTGCTCTGTCTGCGCATGCAGTCTGAAACCCGTGTGAGGCTTGTTGTCTTTCAGTGTCAACTGAGCATGCTTCTGCTGTCTGTAATCATTCTGGCAGCCTGCCCCAACTATTAATTGTAGCATATGGTAATTTTAAAGGAAAAGGCCAAAACATTACGCACAAATTAATTAATAAAATCAGAAAACTTGTCCAGTCCTAATTTCATCCTGACCTTGTTTATCCATACTTATTTTACACACACACCTACTAGTCGTGCTAGTATAAGTTCACTTTCATTGTCTGTTTCCACTTACGCTGGTTCAGTGCAAAGATTGGTGGTTTCTCAACAATGTGAGCGTAAGAGATTTCGATCAACCCTTTTGTTTTTGTGGCATTCTTTACTGATAGGATCGTCCGTTTGCTGCGTAGGGTTTTACGTGTGTGTGATTGAAGGAGCACAAACAGCGTTTGTTTCGTAAGTGCTCTGAAAAATAACAAGGATTATTTGCGCAAGCAGAAGCGTCTGTCAGTGTAACCGAGGGACAAGTTAAGATGAGGCTGAGAGCTTCTCAGGCTGAAGATTGTTATTGTTTGTGCTGCTTTCAAGGTCAGTCCAGGGTTTTGACGTGTTTTCTGCTTCGTTCTGAAAGCAGTTGAGCTGTTTATGAAGCCTCTCTGCTGTGGAGGTCAGTGGTCCTCAGACTGGATTGTCAAGGATTGATATTATTCTACAGCAGATGGACCTAATTATGCATCTCTATCCAAGCAGGCTGCTCAGACATCAGGCAAAACATCTTCAGCGAATGCATTTTATCATTCATTGTCCTTCATTACAGCCCATCTGGTGTTGGTTATATATTGGAAATTGTATAATCCACACTCATTTCGCATTTCTATTTTTACGTTTAATTTACCTTAAGTTGACCATAATTTATAGGGGTGTCAAAATTAATCGTTTCTACGATGCATCGTGATTCAGACGAGGACGATTCGGTATCGGTTAAGTAATAGAGCATAACCGGTTATAACGCACTGACGCATTCATTTGCCACATACACGCTTTGTCGCAATAGAATACAATTCCTCATGCCGGTTTCACACTGTACGGTGAGCAGGGCATAAGCAGCGCATATTTTTTTCGACGGCCATGTTACCATATGACAGCTTTCACACAGCACGCATGAGTGGCGGCGCGGCAGCGCGTAGCAGGAGAAGAGCAGGAGCGGCCATGCTGCGATAGTTTCGCCGCCGAGTCTGTTTTATCTGGGCCGCTGAATTCAAGTCACAGTGTGTTGTTCTTGAAATAAACTGATGATCTAAAAGCTCAATTCGGATACAATCCGACAGTGGCTCCCATTGCTCCTCTAAATGCCATTTTGGTTTATAAATTATAATTTCATGTTTATACATTTGTTCAAGAAGTGTGTTTTCATTGAGAAGGTAAAATGAAAGTTTTAGTTGATATATCTGACTGTTTGTGTTTATTAAAAAAATTATAACATGTGAAATAAAATTGAGCAAAACATTGAAAATTGAGTATGCAGTGCATCCTCAATGCATCGTGATGCATCGAAATATTGTATTGAACCGAATCGATGACATGCTAATCGTAATCGAACCGAACCGTGAGACCAGTGTTGGTTCACACCCCTGATCATTTAATGAGGATGTGATTCTTGGCAAATGTTTTGTTTTTCAAAAGATTTTTGATTTAGATATTATTGCTTTTATTCAGCAAGGCTGCATTAAATTGAGCACAGTTCACAGTAAAGATTTTTCATATCATATATTATATTTCATATTTTTATTATTATTATTATTATTAATAAATATTTCAAAATAATTTTCAAATAAATTAAAAAAAAAATCTTTTAAACACTCTATTTCTCAAACAATCCTGAAAAATAAAAGTTATAATATTTAAATAAATATAATATTAAAATATAGCACAACGGTTTTTAACATTTGAAAATAATGAAAATGTATCTTGAGCAGCAAATCAGAATATTAGAATGATTTCTGAAGGATCATGTGACAATGAAGACTGGAGTAATGATGCTGAAATACAGATTTGATCACTGCAATAAATTACGTATCGCAATATATTCACATAGAAAGCAGTTGTTTTGAATTATAATATTTTACCTTTTTTTTTAAAAAAAAAATTGTTGTGTGCATCTGAAATGTCTTTCATAAATAATTAATTTTTGTTAATTGTTTAATTTATTCAGTGATTGCCCTGACAATAGCCTTGATGCTGGAATGGCTTTAAAAAGTGAATGAATTAATAATATTGTACTGTATTTGCGATCAAATGAAAAGAGCCTTGTTACTGGAATGGCTTTAAAAAAAGTGAATAAATATTTATTTCCGATCAAATAATTGCAGCCTTGGTGAGCAAAAGACACTTTGTTCATAAACACTTAAAAAAAAAAAATCCTACTGACCTCAAACTTGTGTATAGCATTTGAATACTAGCCTTTTATTGGTTTTCAGACAAAAAGAAAATATCATTTATTGACTTTTAATTATCAGCAGCTAACTCTAGCTTTTCTAATTGATTGTTTGACTTGTTTGCGAGCATCCAGTAAGCAATAGAGATGTTGCCTTATCTGTACTAAAACAACTGTTTCTTTCACACATTCAGGAGCAGAAGATGGACCCGGCCCAGGGTTTAGACTTCCATCACTCCACCCTGCCGCCTCTGAGACGAGCCAAATCACTGGACCGCAGGACCACCGAATCAGTCATGACAGTAAGACAGATCCATCCCTCTGTTTTCTCTCAGCACAGATGCTGGACAGTCATAAGGCATTTCCATTAGAATCGGTGAACATGGTGGGTGAGGAGAACCGCTGCCAAATCCTCCACAATGGCTCTGTTGTTCTCCTGAAGTTCAAAGGTTAAAGAGAGCAGCAGCAGGATTTGGCATGATTTGAAGGAAAAGATGGACTACTGTTTTGGAATATTTTAGTCAGCATGAAAAAAAAACATTTTTAGTATTAGATGGAGATCACCGCTGACCAGAAATCACTCAGTGCTGCTTTTTAATGTATTATACAGGCTAGTGATGTCATCTTGGTGTCCTTTTTTAAATGGACAGCTTTGTTGTTTTAAATAAATGATTTCAATTATTGTTATAAATTGTTTATAAACTGCAAAAAATCAACAAACAAAATAAATATCATGTAGCACGACCTTTCAAAGCAAAGTTGATGTTGTAAAATGTAATTTAATAATTCACGATTCATTTAAAATATGAAATCAGTGCATTGGGGGGGGGGACTTACCTTAAACTATTTTTGAAGTATTTTAAATAAAGTTTAGTATAGTTAACTAAATCTAAACCATAAAATAATAAATAAATATATATAATAAATAATAAAATAATTTATTAAAAAAGTGAAAAGCTTTAAAATAAAACAAAATATTAAATTAATATAATACATTTAAAAAAAAATATATATATATATATATATATATATATATAATAAATCTGAAATATCACATACTACATATACATATTAATATTAAAAATGGCCAACTTAAATTAAAATAGAAAATAAAACATAAAAAAATAAATAAATTTTTCCTTTATCGTTTGTCTTTGACCTTTAAACGGTAGACTTTCTGCTGGTATCTCCACCCAGACTAATCCTGGTCGCCCTCTTGTTTCTCTGTGCTATTTGTGTGCTTCATTGTTGTAAGTCCTCGGACGTCCTATTCCTCGGGGTGTCGCGTGTTCCTCTCTACTGCCCAGGTCATCTCCAGCTCGTCCTGCATCCAGCCGTGTGTTCCTGTGCTCTCACGTCTGTGTGTGTGTGTATGAGCTCTCTCCAGCACTCTTAACACACAAATATGCCTGTTGTGTTGCTCCTCATCAAGCTGTGAAGTACAGATGCTCTGAACTGGCATGCGGAGTGTATTTCTCCTGTCTGTCACTGGAAATAAGTGACTGTCAACTCAAGTAATCCAGACAAACACCCTGGCTTGCATCTTTTTCTCTCACCCAAGAGTGTCAAAGAGCAGGAAAGGCTTGTTGAAGTGTGTAGAAATGAGGCGAGGGTGTGAGTAAATGCTATCGATCAGCACTCGGCACACCTGACTTCAGTGGTTCAGCTCATGCATGAAGATCTGTGTGATCACACACAACATGACACATCTAACTCCACTGCTTCTGTTTATATTTACAATTGTTTCCCTCTTGGATTACAGCCAGACCTGCTGAACTTCAAGAAGGGGTGGATGGTGAAACTTGATGAACAGGGCCAGGTGAGCTTATGTTTCTCTGTAAACAATAAACAACAATAATCTCTCACTGATTAGATCTGGCAGTAGTGTGTAGAAATTAAATACCGAATCCATGTGCTGGCCAGAGTTTTGAGTATTCACAGGGCTTTCACAATCAGTGGTGAATAAAAATGATAAAAGCATTGGAAATATTGCTAAAGTTAGTGCTTTTTAATTACCTAAAAATATGTTTTTAGAACTTTTTTTCTGTATTAATATTTTTATGATTATATATAGCTGTGTATAATAATAATAATCATAGTAATAATAATTTATATTAATTAAACTTATTTAATATTTGAAATATTATTTCATTTTGTAATGTTATTATAGCATTATATGTTGGTGCACCTTCATTCACCAAAAACTACAATTGTTTTTAATAAGAAAATAATACTTTTATTTATAAATAAATGTTTATTTAATAATAAATTAATCACATTTATTTAAAAATCAGTGCTCAAATGCAACCCTTTAAATTGCTCACAAAGGAGGTTTTATTACATTTTAATTATGCATTAATTTGGAAATTTAAGTGGTGGCTGTAATATCTTGTTTTAATGACATCTATTCAATCCTATATTAATAATGACATTAATATAATTAAAAATAAAATGAAAAGTAGTGTAGTTATTTTTTAGAGATATAGAATTTCTTACATATTATCAGGCTGTAGCTTAACAAAAAGGCAAAGATGTTATCAGTGAAATTGTCTATATTCGATGCTGTGTTAACAGAGGAGGTTGTTACCTCTAACTGATCTACTGTTGATCAAAGTTGTTCAGCTCAAATGGCCCTGACTCAAAGCACTGATGCTTTTAAAGGGCACGATACACTTTGATTGCGCTGCAGCAATAGGTCACAAAGTTGAAAGGATAGAGCCTCTCAACTTTATCACCATGGTCTTTAAAGAAGGATGAATGTCTTAAAAACAGCCTGTCCATACATCAGACACACGCAGGATCCTCCCTGACCAAGAGCTCGCTCTACTATGATCGGTTTCATTTTTATCTGTATTGTATTTGAGAAATTCCATCTTATCTCATTTGCCATTTTATTATTTCATTTCAGTGGAAGAAGTATTGGTTTGTGCTGACGGATCACAGTCTGCGATACTACAAGGATTCTATTGCTGAAGAGGTCCTTCACAAAGCTTCAATAGCATTTTTTGTTTTGTTTTCTTGTTATATGGATGTTAATTTGATAACATTTCTCTCACGTTAACAGGCGTCTGATCTGGATGGAGAGATTGATCTCAGTACATGCTATAATGTTACAGAATATCAAGCTCAACGGAACTATGGCTTCCAGATTCATGTAAGTGTGTGTAAAGCTTCATTTTATTTAATATTTTCTTTAATTTTATGTAATGTTTTTTTTTTAATTGCCTTTTTTTTATATTTGTTGAATTTTATGGACTTGTATTTTATATTTTATTATATGGATTTGTTTTAATGGAGTATTTTATGGATTTTTCATTTTATATTTTATTTTATAGACTTATTTTTGATTTAAAAGTTTTAAATTTTATTAAGTTTCATTGATATTTTATTTTTAATTAGAAATGTGCCTTTTTAATTTAATAATTTTTTTTAATCTTACATTTTGTTTTGTGTTTTTGTTTTTTTTTACTTTTTTTGTTTTGTGGACTTTATATCATTGAATGTGCCTCATGTTATAGTTTATTTTTAATCTAATGGACTTTTTATTTTATATTTTATTTAATTACAGTATATTTTATCAGCTTTGTTTTATGGAGTTTATATTTAATGGACGTATTTTTTTTGTAATTGATTTTTTTTACTTTTCATTTTTATATTTATTTTAAGGTTTTTTTCTTTATATTTTATGTACGTTAACATTTTATTTTATTTGCAAGGCTCTGATGCCTTGTAATGAATTATCCAAGCGCTGTATGGAAAAATAGTGCAGTTCTTGACTTGAATGTGTTTTTTATATTGTTTTCTAAAAGTTATTAATCAGAAGATCTGCTTGTGCTCAATTTTTGCTCACATCAGACTCAAGAGGGGTTGCACACGCTCTCTGCAATGACTGCAGGAATACGCCGCAACTGGATCCAAGCAGTTATGAAAAATGTCCGGCCATCCACTGCGCCAGATGTTGCTAGGTGTGTGGCCATGCATGATGCCTTAGCATAAAAATATGTTTTTGTCTTTTAAAATATTTATGTTTTGCATATAAAATGTTTTGAAACAGCCTGACGGATGAGCACGCTTCCTGCGGCCCGTTTGAGAGTCTCGCCCGGCCTGACATCACTCAGGACTCCCCGTCCTCCGAAGCCTCTGTAGAGCGGGAAGGTGGAATGAAGAAGAGCAGAGCAAGAGAACGGAGGCGCGAAGGACGTTCCAAAACATTTGACTGGGCTGAGTTTCGCCCCATCGCCCAAGCTCTAGCGCAGCAGAGAGCGCACGAGGCCGACACCTTCCAGGCTGAGCTAACCGAGAGAAACAAAAGGAGGGAGGAGAGGCGGAAGAGGTACGAGAGCGTCACTGGCTCCACCTTCGATCCGCCCGCTGATGCCGCAAAGATGGACTTTGAGAGTGGGGGCGTGGTCCAAGTAGACGCTTCGCCCCCATCGGTGGAACGGCAGCAGAGAGTGGAGGACGAGATTGAGCAGCGCTGGCAGCAGGTGGAGAAGACGCCCATCAGGGAGGAGAGGAGGGTGCCTTTACCCTCCACCCATCAAAACAGAGACACATCAGAGCTGGAAAAACTCGTTGAGGGCTACAAAAAAGGGGTACGTTCTTCAAAATGCATTGCACAGTTATTACTTTAAACTAGGGCTGTCAAGCACCCTTGACAAGTCTAAGTGCCCTTGTTAGGGATTTTTTGAAAATGAGCTTTCATGCAGTTTGTAAAATAGCTCTAAATGAGTGAAAACATCCTGCAAAGTGTTCAGTCCTGAGGCGCACCGTGCATAAAGTTATTGTCACGCAAAAGAAAGCGTCATCATTGAAACAAGTCATTTTTAAAAAGAATCCCAAGCAGGTTCATGTTGACATCAACATCAGAATCAGCAGCGTATTGCCGCCCACTTCTGAATGAAAATGCAAACTCAAAGCTCGTTTCTCGTTGGTTCCCACTTTTTTGGGAACGGAAATGCTCTTAAACGGCAGCTTTGCCAGACTACCTCTGCTCGCGAAATAGAATGTAGCGTCACAGGAAGTATGGGCGGGCCCAGGCTAGTGTTAGGTGGAAGTGATTCATTAAATCATTAGTTCAACAGAGTCAACCAAACAACTGATTGATTCAGAAGTGTCTTGTGGGGTTATTTTCTCTTTAATCACACCAAAATAATGTGTTCAGCAGCCCTTGTTTAAACATCTAGAGTTGAAAAATGATATATGATATTGTTTCCGATCATAACTACTCTTTGTGCTGTGGACATTGTTAGGTGGAAGAGCTGAAAGCTCAGTTGGAGAGCTGCCACCAGCAGTTAATGGACTCCAATCGGCACAAGCTGGAGCTGGAGGGTCAGCTCAAAAACGCTCTGGAGCGTGAACAGCAGATCCGGGCTGGTTACATTTCACCGGTAGGCCACATTTATTTCATGGTTTTCATAGCGTATTCAGCTATTGCTTGATTGAACAATGCGTGTCATTTATTAGGAGGACAACAAACACATGGCTTCCATCTTTATCATCGAAGCTGCAAACGCGTGCTTTGCATGTCTAGAGACCGTTGCATGTAAACGAACAGAGCTCTTTTGCCTCTACTTAAGATTCCTCTTGCCATGTTCTAGCAAAATGACATTAAATGTTTCAATTTCATGCAAGCTCTATTGCATGTGCCAACATAGAAATGATTAACATTAACTGAACATGAATTAATAAATATGCAATTATTGGCATGAAGTAATCTGAATTTAGACTTACAGTGCCCTCTGAATGCATTCATACTCAATGATACACACTCTAAATTACTGGAAAGCATTTACAGCATATTATTTATTTATTTTATATTTTAAAACTTAAAACCTTCATGTATAATGGATTAAAAATGTATTCATAGTGTATGTTGTAATGCGTTATTCATAAATAACTAACCATTTATTATTATAATGTTTGAAGGTTTATATACTATACAGCTTATACTTTTTAACGGTGTAACAGTGAATATAGAAGTATTATAGTATCGTACATATTATAGTGTATTATGTCTGTGATTAGGGTTATGTATGAGATCATACAATGCATTGTTTGGTGCATTACAAGGCCTAATTAATGCATTTAAAATAATTAAAAATTATTTATAATTAAAGGATAAAAGTAAAGTTTTTTAGTGTTTATGCGATGAATGTTTAAAGATTAAAATAAGAAGAACTTTGGTTTTTCGTGCCAATTTTTTTTTCCTCAAAAGCATTGAGTATCAGTGTATTTTAAGGGTGTTGGAAATTATTTAAAATGCATCTTTTGCAGAATAGTGCTACGTGAACATTTGACGTTTGAAAAGATTCAGGGCATATGTGCATGACATGTTTTATTCATATTTAACATTTATTCATTTCATTTTAACCTTATTCTTGACTTCTTCCATATATGCTATAGAGTGCGTCTGTGAGTTTGTGCGTGTATGTTTGTCTCTAGTGTTTGTTCAAAATATTGTTGCATTGTCTTCTGAGCTTAATTCAGACTTTAATAATTATTTTACTGACTTGTTTTGGCATTAAGTAGCTATTTGTTGTTGCAATATAACTTTTCAGTACAGCAAGGTTAAAAATCAAATGTGTGGGGATTTTTATCCTAATCATGGCGTTGTTCCACAAAAGGTGACTCTATATGTTGAATATCTGTCCAGGACACACTTTCATCTCCACCAGCTAGGGTTGTCTGTCACGTATTTATTCATTCAGGTTTGTTATAAACAGACACAGTAGTGGTTGCACAGAAGTTTAGGTTAAATTGTTCCTCGAAAGGCCTGCAGGCTTAACTGGATGGCATGTAACCGTTTTGGCATTCTTAGCTAGCACTAATTTTGCATTACTTACCCCATGAATCAACTCTTTAACCTCTTAATATGCATGCATTGTTTCGAATTACTAACCTTTTGCAATTAATTTTTTTTTCTAGCGTTCTAATGCGCCTTACTCCATGAAAGAAGCTGAATGAATACTCTCCCTTTAACCTTTAATAGATTGATTCGACACAATTGTTGTAATAAAATGTACATTTACCTCAGATCCTCAACACTGTTAATTATAATCTAGAAAATGATTAGCGTTGTTCATCTGTGCTGATTGTTAACCAACTGTCTGGTCCCCTTTTCCAAGCTGGAGTCCCCTTTGAGTGTTGAGACAGAGCCCCAGATGAAGAGGACTGAACTGGTTAGTTCTCAAGCTCAGAGCTTAACAAAGAAGTACCAGGAAACCAAAGAAATCCTGCATCTGCAAGAACTGAAAAAGCGCAACATGCAGGCACAGCTTGGCCTTTCTCTCTCGCACTGGCCCACAAAGGAACCTTGCCTTTCTGACACCAAAAAACCCTCCACCTCCGAGGTCTGTCCCTCAAACTCCATTCAAAAAACGGTCAGCTTGATGATTCAGGATAGCGAGGGAAAGATCAGAGAGCTAGAGAGCTTGATAGATGCCAGTGAGCCTCTGACATTAAGAGAGCTGATAAAGCTCATGCACTCGCATAGTGAATGCGTTTGGGTAGAAAGTTCTCAAGGACAGGAAAGAGAGTCAGTAGGAGAAATGACGCAGAAACTGTTGGAAAGCCTCAGGAACCAACAGGAGATTGAGAATGAGACGGTGAGGAAAAGCTTGGAGAAGGCTGGAGACTGTATTCGGGACTATGAAGCTCGTTTGGTCACCATGGAGGACATGTTGGGAAGAGTTCACCGGCAGAAAATGGAGAGTTCGTTTGCATTAGGTTGCTCCAGAGAAGACCATCCGGATTTGTTGCATCAAGTGGAGTTGCTCGCCAGTGAAAACATAGCTTTGAACCAGCGCTATCAGGAAATTGTGAACCAGTTGAGAGAAGCGGATCGAGAAATAGACAGGCTGAAAGCTGAGCTTTGCAGACTACGTAGCGGTCAGCAGTATCCACAGTCCAGCGTGGAGCAGGAACAAGAAAACAAAAAGACTTCTGAGAAAAATGTGTACGAGCGAGAACTCTATGAAAAGTCACAGAAGCTGCAAGAGGCTCTTGTTAAGTTGGAAACACTCGGTAATAATTTGAAAGATACAGAGAAAAGATTGCAACTTAAAGAAGCAACGCTTAGGGGTCTTGGATTTCAGGTGGCAGAAAGAGAAAACGATGATAAAGAGTTAGAGTCGGAGACAGGCGACCTCAAACGCCAGTTGGAGGTCCTTCAGTCCAAGCTTTCAGAGAAGGACAAGCAGCTTCAAAATGCTGAGGAGGTCTGTAGAGAACTGCAGTCTCAGAATGCGAAACACGAGGAGAATGCAAGGATGTGTAGTCAGATGCTTGTAGATGCTCAGGAGGAAATTAGGATGTTGAAAGAGAAGGCAGGTACGTTTGGTAGCGAACCAGGAACAGAAACTGCGCACCAAGAGTTGAAGAATGAAGGTGCAATTGAGGAAGTTGTGGAAGAGTTTAAGAGCAAGTCTAAATCTCTTCGTCATCTACTTGACGTGTTGGTAATAGGCAGCAAGACAGATTTGTCCAACGTGGACACCAACATTTTGGATGAGAATCAGGGAGGAACGATGGAGATGTTTGAGAGAATGATTCTACATAAGGTTTTAGCTGGTTTAGAGGACTGTCAGAAAGGCTCAGAGGTTGAGCAAACCCTAAGGAAGGTTGTAGAACGTATGCTAGTGGATAATGAAATGCTGCTGCTTATGAATAAGCTCTCCGACCTCAGAGAACTTCAAAGTGATCCAAAAAGCGCTGGATGTGGAAATGCACTGAGTGAAGAGACGGTGAAATCAAATGTTTTGAATCGGTTGCTGGAAGATGCTGCCGACCCCTGCGTCATGAAGACCCTCGCTGAAGTCATTCAGAAGAAAGTGGTGTTGTTGAATCAAACGGCGTCGGCTCTTAGGGAACAAGCTAATGAGGAACTCCAGTCATTGGCTTTGACTCTTTCAAGCTGTGGCACTCAAAGAACCTGTTCTGAGTATGTTCGTGAAGCCATAATGGACATAGCATGCATGTACTTGGTAGTTCTTCAGATGTTGCCAAGGACAAGACCGTTAGACCTGTCTGCGTGTGCAAACTGTGCTGATTTGAGGGCGCAACTTGAGTCTGAGAAGCAGGGGATGTCAAGCGCCGGCGTAACCCACATTCAGATCGAAGGTGAACCAATCGACTCTCTGGACAAGGCCATACAGCTTCAGGACATGATGGCCAAGCATAAGAAGGAGCTGCGAGAAATAAAGGAGGCGTACGAGCAAGAAGCAGAAAAGCTGAGGCTGGACGTGGCAAAGGCTGGTGAGACTCTGAGACTGAGATCCGAGGAGAACGTGAAAGAGATCGACTCTCTGACCGTGTGCATGGAGAACCTGAAGAAGAAGCACGAGATGGAGTGTAAGGACTTGACAGCACGGTTCAGTCGAGAGATGGAAGAGCTTATGGACGTCGTCGAACCTGGAACGGACGGCGAGGCGAACTCTACTTCCCTCAAAGTGCGGATCCAAAAACTGGTGTCCCGGCTGTCCGAACTAACTGAAGAAGTGACTCTGCGAGAGCGTGATGGGGATGCAACATCGCTGCGTCTGAAATACGAGAAAGACCTGGAAAACCTAAAGGTCAAGGAGTTCCGTGTCCTTGCTGTTCTCCGTCTGTATTGACTTCATGTGGCAACCTTAAACCTGATCCTTTCCCCTCCTTTTCTCGTACTAACCCTGCTTTGTGGTGCTTTGGTCCGGCCTAATATTTCTCACCAGTGATGCATGGCTGCTAACAATAGGTTTGCATGTACGGTTTAACGCTAGGAGTGTGGATAAACCAACTGTGATGAGAGGAAAATACAGTTCTCTCATTGAAGAAGTCATTTCTAGTGAAGAACAGTTAAGAATCTATTCGTCAGATGTTTTGGAGAATGTATAACTGCATACTCCTCTTGTCAGCAACACTTCTGTGGTTCACCTGGTTGACTTTGTTCTCACACTTAACCTCTTTGCCTGATTAACAGCCGGTGCTCTTTAAATAAATTCCTGCTAAACTTTGATAACTGCAAAATGCCAGCTACTTAACGTAATCGGTAACAAATAATGCATGATAATAACTGAAATGTTTTATTTTAAACAATTAAATACTTAAAAGTATTTGAATGAATTGGATTGCATTGGTGCACCAACAAGTGGAAGTGCTCACAAAATGGTTTGTAGTTTTACACTCAGTTGTTCAAATACACATGAATAATGTGATAATGGGAAAAATGGGAAAAAATGTTTAAGACCAGAGCAGTTCAGTTCCTAACTAGATCATTTTGCCTTTGGCCTCATAACGTCACGTTTATAATTTGTCCAAGTGTCAAATTGTGTTGGCATTGGTGCAATGATTGTTTACTTTTTTTAATTTATTATTTGCAAAAGATTATTATTTACATAATTTGTGCTTTGGAGTTGCAGGAATATTTTCTCATTACCTCTACTGCTATTCGTTTCGAATACATTTTGTTTTTGAAGGAGTAGTTTGTATTAAACATTTAGCGGTTAGATATATGTTACTTACAATATTTATTAAATTAATTTAAGATTTAAAAAAAAAAACATAATGGCATAAAAGCTCTAAATGCTAAATTTGTCATCAATATGTGCTAGTGGACTCATGTTTGTCCGGACAAAAGGGGAAATTAGATTTTCCACCCAGAGAGACTGCTCTGAGTAAACAAGTGCAGGTGCGGCTGTGATATGGAGACAGGAAGAGTTGGCCTGTAGTGGATCAGGACACAGGCCATGTCCCTGGACAGTAGACACTAGTCCTTCAAAAACAACTGCTTTATCCACTCACTGCCCTGTTTAGAGTACAGAGATTAGGGCCATTGAATAGACATCTGAAATGCACAATCAGAAAAGCATTGACATCTGCACTGAAATTAAACTCCCTGTTGACGAAAAGTACTTCTAATCCTTTAAGAGACTTGATGTTGATGGCAAATCTTACAAGTATAGGTGCTGCATTTTGGCAGCCAACATACTATGAGTCTATTTAAATAGAAATTTTAAAATATGTATACGGTATGGACAAGCATATGTAGTGCCCCCTAAACATACTTGGACATTTAAGCTGTAAATGTTTGAATTTTAAATGCATTAAAATCTTACACCAAGTTTCTGTACCCTAGTGAAAACAAAATATACTAAAATGAATTAGAAATGTATTTATCTTATGCTAAGCATACTACAAATGTATTGGATGTGCTTAATAAAAATACCCTGCGAATTGTATTTTTGCTGTTCTAAACCGGTATACTTAAAGTCTTCTAAATTTTAACTTATTTTGTGCTTGGTTCACTTAAATTGTGCTGAATTTCAATTAAAGATAAACTGAAGTATATTTGCTTGAATTAAAGTGGAAATATTGCTAGTATACTACAGGTGCACTTTAAATATCTCGCAACCGATTATACAAAGATCATATGGTCTTTATTAATAGTAATATTAAAACACATTTTAGGCATGATATTAAATCCGGACCGATAAAGGATTTTGAAGGCCGATACCGATACAAATATTTGTTGGTTTTAAAATCCGATATTCCAATATATCAGCCGATATTTTTTATTTATTTTCCAGAAACGCGCAACAATACATTAACAGATTTTTCTAACATTAGTTATTTGTAGTTATTTGAGTTTAACTAACAACATATGATAATGCATTTTAAAAAGAAACTTGTTTCTTTTGTCACAACAGAACAGAGCAACATTAAAATATATTAAAGTTCTGATAAATAAAATGTATAAAAATACAAACTTAAGAAATGAAACATCATTTGAACAAAAACATACAACAACCAAATCAAAGTCCGTTTTTATTTTATTTTTGAAATATTCATTTATCGGCCATTATAAATCTAGGAAAAGGCCTTATATCGGCCTGCCAATAAATCGGTCGGGCTCTACATAATATTAATAAATGTGCATTGTGCAATTAAGAAATTCTCCAAATAAAGTTTAATTATTTACTGATAAATTAAGACTGATATAAAACTATGTTTGAAGTATACTTGGTATGAAATAAATGTATTTTAATTACGGCACACATATATTTTTTTACCAAATCAAGTGCTAGAGCTGAACTATTTGACTTTTTACTTAGTTAGTGAATGTATTTAATAGTCAACGTTTGACGACCATGAACCATCCAATACTATTTATCTTGAGTTTAAACCGTATATCTACTGCTTTATCATTATTAAGATCATATAATTAAGATTATAACTTTTGCAATCTTTCTTTATTAATAAATTGCCCTACGTTTGATTATCTTGTATGTAATCCAGTTATATTCATGCATTAAGTCTGGCTAAAGTGTCCAAGTGTTTGGGATGAACACTGAAGGAACACACTGTCCCATCCCTGTGTGTGTATTTGTTTCTTTTGTGAAGCCATCTCTCACTGGCCTCTGTGTCCCCTTTATGTCGTCGTAGGTTATTAATACTTTGCCTTGTGTGGACGCTCTTCTGTCCACGCAACGCTGATCTGTGTCTGTGTAAATGTTGTCCTTGTCAGAGTAGAAGTAGATTTGAATCGATCTGAATGAGATGCACTAAATGCTGCATTTCCAAACAGGCGACGTGTGAAAGAGGCTTCGCCGCCATGGAAGAGTCTCATCAGAAAGTGATCGATGAGCTGCAGAAAAAGCACCAGCGGGAACTGGAGAAACTGCAGGAGGAGAAAGAGAGACTGCTGGAGGAAGAGACCGCGGCCACTATAGCTGGTTAGTAGGGCCAGGAGAAGATGTTTAGGATCATTCTGTTGCTTAATATGATCATTCGTAGGGATCAGATCCCACATACACTTTTCAGAATCACATGCTTCATATAAAATATGCTCCTTATGCCAGAATCCAATTTGTTTTAAAAAGTGTTAAATTGTGCTGATTAAACTCTTGTGCCATGCTGAAAATACTTTAATCCTGTCATCATTTACTCACCCTCAAGTAATCAAATCTGTACGAGTTTTTTTGTTCTCTAGCTCTATTTGTGGGTAATTTTGGCAGTGATCACTTTGGTGCATTAGCTCAGATCAAAAAGGCCTATGATCAATCAGATAAAACCCAACAAAACCTGTTAATTGGAAATAATTGACATAAAATATTTGGTAATATAGAGATGAGATTAAAAAAAAAAAAAAATTTTTTGTAGGCCGGTCATTTTTGATCAAGAATAAAGTGCAAAATACATTAATTATTAAAAATACAAAAATGTATTTCTGTATACCATAATATTAACTAGCGTTTTTGGAAAAAGAGGTAAAAACTATAAATGAAGTCTCATTCCTGAATCTGTTTTACAATTAAATGCAAATTTCTGATTTTAAGACACATTATTAAATATGCAACTTTTTAACTGTGTTTTTCTTTGATTAGCTATTGAAGCAATGAAGAATGCACATCGGACGGAGCTTGAGCGGGAACTGGAGAAAACGCGCAAGGCCAACAGCAACACTGAAAACGCAGACATAGAAGAAATCCGCAAACAGCACGAGTGAGTTGTTATTCTTTTACCCTATTTTAGTCTCGTAATGCAGCACAGCCACACATTCTTTTGACAAACAACTGCCTCTTCATATTAGTTTACAAGCCACACCTCCACCTCGCTTTCATGATGCTTTTCTCCTGTTGAAGCTGCTATAAGCAAGTCAGACTCGTGCGTTCTGCACACTACATTAATTGAAGTGGATAAAGGGTTTAAAGCCCGACTGCATGACCGCCTCTGTTGCCAAGTGTGTCCTGGGGCAACGCAACCTAGATGCCAAATCTGGAGCGATTGCAGTTTCTTTCTTTGTGTAAATGCTCGTAATCTGCCCTCGAGCTTTTGGCTGTGTTTCTGTCTAGACTTTTTGTTACTTTCAACTGAAAGGAAAAATTGCATGTGCATTTGTGTCGTAGGGAAGAGCTGATGTCGTACCAGAGAGAGATCGAGGTGTTGTCAGAGCAGTATTCACAGAAGTGCTTGGAAAACGCTCATCTGGCCCAGGCGCTGGAGGCCGAGAGGCAGGCGCTCAGACAGTGCCAGCGGGAGAACCAGGAACTCAATGCGCACAACCAGGTAAACCAGTGCTAAGCGTTTGCATGATGAAATGTTATCGTCGGTATATTGGATCCATCAGCAGCCTGATATGCTACTGTCTGTTTCATGTTTTATGCTGCTTGTCTGTTATGCAGGAGCTAAACAATCGTCTGGCCGCTGAGATCACTAAGATGCGATCGATGATGAGCGAGGACGGCGGAGACGGTGGTGGGGTCATACAGGGGAAGGAGCTATACGAACTAGAGGTCTGTTTCTTCCTTTATGACTCGTTGTTTTCACACGGCATCCTGGGAGTGAAAAGCTCCTCATCACTCTTGTGTTCACAGGTTATGTTGAGGGTGAAGGAATCAGAAGTGCAGTATCTGAAGCAGGAGATCAACTCTTTAAAAGATGAGCTCCAGACTGCCCAAAGAGTAAGTGCTGCATCGTTGTTATTCTCAAAACTTTCACAAATAAGATTAATTCTTCATGTCCTTACAAAAGAGCTCCGTAGAGTCTTTTATTATTTATTTATTTTAAACGGGCTGCAGCACACATTCAAGTGTAAGATATTTAAGAGATATTTTTCCCGCAATGAGTGACTTAGTTAGTTAGTAATTTAATTTTAATTTAATATATTTATATTTTAATTTAATATATTTATTTATATATTAATTAATTTATATATATATATATATACACTATATTACCAAAAGTATTCGCTCACCTGCCTTTACTCATTCTATGAACTGAAGTGC
>JAUMHR010000062.1:164487-174694 GCA_032361145.1 Enteromius fasciolatus | reverse complement strand
ATTTATCCGCTCACTCGCGCTGCTCCGCGTTTGAGTTTATCCGTCACGCTACAAGGGGACTCGTTCAGATCATTCATCTCTCGTCCAGCCTCCGTGACATTCTATCACATACTTTATTGTTAAAATTTCTCAGTGGTAGACACTTTTTTTTACCTTGTCAAAGTCATCTCATCAACCATTCTAGTCCATGTTGCTTTAAATGCTAATGAGCTCTGCTGACCCCGCCGCTCTCTTTCATGGAGTGACAAGCCATTCTCATGAAACTGTGTACTTTAGTCACGGATCTTGCTAATTAGCATATACTAGGAAAGGTGATTTGCAAAGATTGATAAAACCCTTATACTCACTTCTTCTGTAGACAAAGCTGGGTCACAAATGATACGCACAAACATAAGCTGCGTTTCCATTACACTTCAAATTGCGCAAATTACAATTGCAAATTAAAAACGCCTAATGAAAATGCGTCAATTTTGCAAAAAACTCCCATTTCTCCCAAAACCGTTTACACGCTCGAGGTGATTTTTCAGGCAAATCGAAAAAAGAGTATTTTGCTAAACCGCAATGGAAACGTTTTTTTTTGTTTTTTTTCCGCATTTACAGGTCACATGGTGTATGTAAAAAGTCTTATGATCATTCTTTAATGTATTATAACCTCCAAGAAGCACTTAATACTTGTTCGTTCTTGAGTTTAAGGGGCTTTCCCTGGCATTAATGCTTGGAGAGTTTAAACTTCTGACCACACGTCTGTGGTCAGTCCAGCTCTGGTATGACACTGAAGCTGATAGCAGTCACTCGGATGATGGATAAAAAACTTGTTGCATCTTTCCCAAAAACACTTATTAGATTTAAAAGGGTGCTTCTACTAAACACTGAGCAATCTGAATACTTAGGACCATGTGATATTTCAGCATTTCTTTTTAATAAATCTGCAAAAATGTGAACAATTCTGTGTTTTTCTGTCAATATGGGGTGCTGTGTGTACGGCAGTGAGCCACGTCCTCCCCGAGCCCAGTGGGGTTGATTACCCTAGGGCTCAGGAGCCCGTCGAGCCCTGAGGTCTCCCACCGGACAACACGCCAAACACACTTTTCAGCAAATACATTTACGATTGTGATTTACTTGAATCTGTTTAACTCTGAAGAATGCCTTTTGTCCTCGCGATAAAGATCGCTCTTTTCTTCTTTTAGCAGGTTGTAAATTGAAGTTGGCTCCTGATGAATGCGGGCGGTTTAAGTCTTACTCCATCAGTTTCATTTGGGAACACAATTCAGGATACCTGTCAGCAGGCAGAAGATACATTAGCCATGTCGGACGAATGATGTTTAATCATGTACATGCAGCCAAGCGCCTCATGTGGGCTTCAATTCACGAATATCCCCAGAGCTTTAAAAAGAATAGCCAGGAATGATGACAAAATCATAATCATCACAGATGGATGAATTAACTGCGCGTTTAGATAAACCTGCTGTGTGAGGATCTGTTGGGCGCGATAAGACTGATCTCTCTTTCTCTCCGCGAGCTGCAGGCCTTGTGATTATCTTTGCTAAATCAAACGCGTGGGGATCAACTTTTGTGTGTGGGCTGAACAGGACAGAGCTGCACTCCATGCTGCTGCAGGGTGGGAAGATACATTCTGTTACTAAACACACGTATTCGATCAGCATCCAGTCAGCCGAACTCGTCTAACTGAGATCCGCCAATGAAAACATGCACACGCATATGCGCGCGTGTCACAGGAACGCTGGGCGCATTGTCTTTCAGCATGATTAAAACACGAGAAGAAGTGACGTTTATCACGCCGCTGTCAAACGAGATACATGGCTTTGTTGGCATGCATCCATACGTACAGCAAAACGACACACGTATACACTTTAGCTATTTTTCAAAGGATTTCTTGAACAACCACACAAATCCTACCCAGTAAGCCGTCACTGAGACGGATAATAAAAAAAAACAAATGAGCCTACTTCCCACTCCTTTTTTCTGAATTATTGTACTGCGGTTGTGGCACGGCTGATATTGAATGCTCACAGGAAGGTGATGAAGGCGAATGTAAAAACTCTGCTGTGATTAGCGAAAATGAGAGCTTAGAGGCGCGTGGTCATCCATAGATAAACAACCTTGGACTGACTCAAAGAAGCAGTGCACTTCGACCCAGAGGAAGTCACAAAAATAAACCCTGCTCTCCCACACTACACCCGCAGCGTCAACAATCTGATCCAGAAATTGCAGCCTTGCAGCTCGACTATCCTTGATATGAGGCCCACAGACTCACTGGGACGTAATGCGGTTCTCGTCCCGGGGACTATCTTATTCCTTAAATTACTTTCACAAGCTGTCATTTGTTACATAAAACATCTCCAGATTTGGGGAAGTTGCAGGTAAGAGGCGTAGAGAAAGCGAAACGGGGAGCAACAATGCCTTTGATAGCAGAACAGGCATGTCTGCTTAAATGCTCGGGGAAGCTCAAGCGTGTCAGGACTACAGATCCTTTGGGAAATCAAGACTTGGAGAAAGGCAGACGCTCTGGAAAGATCCCCAGCTCTAAGCGCTGAGATCTGACATTTTGAAATGTGAAGTTTTGGACCACCTGCTGTAAGCGGAGGTCCATTCTGAGGCCTGATTAGAAAGAGCTGTGAAAGACCTCATTTGTCTTGTTACATCTGGTGCTCGGCTCTGGTTCTTCTGTCGAGAATCTCTCCTGTAATGAGATCAAGCACTGAGCGATCGCCGTGTGATGCCTATGTCTTCATTCATCTTCTGACGCTGAATTATGCAGCACAGATCTGTTCTTCGCAAAAGCTGTTCTAGGAAAAATAAATATTTGACATTGTTTCCAATAGGCTTTAGGACCTGTGGAGATCTGGTAAAAACTCATCATCAGTGATTTGAGGGTGGCTAAATGGAGACTGTGAGTGATGAGTGGGCTATGAGTTATTTTGACAGCCCAATTTAGACATTCTGCTAACAATACGTAACTTTACAACTACACGTCAACTAGCAATCATTAGAATATTAGCATACTGTCTGCTAATAGTCCACAACATACTATGAGAAAATTTGCAAGTAGGTTATTAGTCAACTTATTCTACTAAACCTAACAGCCTACTCTGTGAGTTAGTAGACATGTAGTTGTGAATTAATGAGAATTAGTTGACATGTAGATTTAGTTATAGTTATGAGAATGTCTAAAGAGGACTATCAAAATAAAGTGTAACTGAACGATTTTAGATCTTACAAGGTGTCTTAGTGCTGAAAAAGCTAGCTATTTATCGATTTGGAGAATATTACTGATGCAAGCTATTGGGGTTTGTTGTAAAATCTTTTTCTTTAAGAATTATTAATTTACACATTTCCACCGGCTGCAGATTCAGACCAATAAAAGCACATCGGCACAATCTTTCCCTCTTGAGTGATGAATGATTTACTGTCCTTCACATAAACAATTAGCTCGATACGCTACATAATATATAGCTATTGTGAATTTCACAGCTTTCAACAAAATGGCCACTCTGACCCTGCAATGCAGTCTATGAAAAAGCCGGAGAGTTTAGCTTCTCTTAGTTTAACAACTGCAGCACAAAACAGCAAGTTGAGGTTCAATTCAGCTAAAGAAATAACAGAGCATCTCCTCCACACGACTGGTGAAGACTTCAAGGGACGGTTTTACTGCTTTATTTACTGTAAGATCAGTCACAGAGCTCATCTACATCCTGCCACTCGCACATTAACATTTGCCTGCATTGTTGCCGTACTAATTTTGCTGCCAGGAAAAAAGATTGTGTGTCACTTTCTTCCACCCCAACGTTCCACTCAATTCTTGAATGCCTTCTATGAACCGTTCAGAAAAATGCAAGCTTTTTACTAGCTTTTGTCCCCCAGGACTTAATTATTTCCAACACCTTATTATGCTTGTCCCTAGTCAAAATATTGTATCCTCTGGCATCATCACTCTGAACGCCAGCTGCTCATTTCTGGAGGAATATCTCCACAGTGTGGTGGGAATCTATAAAACATTGCCTAGACGTGCCTTTCTCACATTGATTATTTCACACAGAAAAGGCTGTTGTAATGTTCTAATATGTACTCATACATTAGAAATGGAGGTATAAATCAATGTTTTTGCTCACGTTGTGGTGGCTTTTTTAATTATATGATGTTTGCGAAGATCTTTAGCGCCATCTGCCTGTCACATTGTATTGGCAATTTTGAAAAGTGGATAAAAATCCTTTTAGAAATAAAAATAGGCTACAGTTTAGTTGATTTTTTCTTCCTTAAGTGAAACCCCCAACGTTGTGCAACAAACACTGACTGTAGCTACACATAAGAAAAGCTTTCGTCTGGCACGTGTTTTCTCAAAACAACTCCGCGTCAACGCGCGTACGCGCATTTTGGCGTTCGTCCTGGTGACGTCACATACGGGGCGGAGCTCTGAACAGGTGTATTTCACAGGTGTGAAGAAAAATAAATGCCAGAGGAGTACGAGTCCGTTTGGTCCCGTTGTTTCATGTAGACACAGGTGTACAATGGCCCCGAAGTGTATTGGGGGCTGCGCCGCGCTATTTTTCCTCGGGGTTACGTTTGATGTAATCGGGTTTGGTTTGCTTTTGATCGGTATTTTTGCGAATCTGCGATTGAACGGCAGATTTTACGGGGACTTCTTAATCTATACTGGCTCTTTAATAGTATTTCTCAGTCTTTTCTGGTGGATCATGTGGTACACTGGGAATGTTAAAGTTTCTTCTGAGGATATGGATAAGAGTACTTTTGATAACTTTGCGCACTGGGCGCGGGAGCTCTCGGAGCGACTGTCCAAAAAGGGGATGCACAGAGAGAAGTGCATGGATAGCATTAAGAAGTCGATGAACGGAGATGTGCCACATCACGCTCCGACGCGGATAACGTGGGAAAACCCCGGAACGGAGGGATGCGTGAATGAAGCTTACGACCGAAGCTCCGATGCGCCACCGAGCGAAAAGACCGTGGAGCTGGAGATCCTGAAGAACTCCGAGATGTTCCTGCAGAGCAGCGGGAAAGTGGAGAGATTCCTCTGAACAGCGACTGGTACGTGACATTTTAGCTGCTTTGTGTTCATTTTGAAGAATAGCACAAATATGGGACGTTATTCTTTAGAAATATAATATATAATATGCAATGGCCTAGAATGATGAAAAATTGATTTAGCCTAAACGGAGGCAAGGTATTGAGCAGTAGCCTACGGAGTACAGTAGAGATGGGTTCAGCCTACATTGAAGCGTCACTGCTCATTTCGATATTTTTAACTAACCTAGATAATAATTCTGATCAGGGGCATAGCACCAAATTCTGGGCCCTGTGCTCAAGCAGTGGCCACGGGCCCCATAGGCTTGAGGTTCACAACTACTACAACACCATTTAATACATCAATCAACTGATGCGTTTACCTCAAATATTAGCGTTTACATTAGTTAACAACATTTATTGTGATCTTAAATGCATATTTAAAGGAAAATAAAATTTCACTCATCGGGGCCCCTTTCCCCACTTGGGGCCCTGGTAATTTAGTACCAATTTTCACCCAACTATGACGCCCTTGATTCTGATAATGTTATAGCCTAATGATTTATTTTATTTTATCTGGAAAAGGAGTGTCCCTTGTAATGAGACAAACACTAAAACCACCAAAAATTGTTAAGAAGCATCTGGAATCTCCGTTAATTAGTCCTTCATGTGCAGACATTCTACTTTCATATCTACATAGTTTATGTATCTATGCTATGATTGCACATCTATCAATAAGATGCCACTTTATGAATACAGTGTAAATTCTCATTATTTGATATTCTGCTTTTATTTGCGTCATAGACCCTACTACTACACCACATTCGGACATTGATGCTTTAAATATGTTATCTAATGGTATTTGTGAGAATTATTATTTTGATTTGAGAACTTGCTAGAGTGACACACACACACACACACATATATACACACAGTAGTCAACATTTGAAGCTTATCAAAACCTAATCAAAGTTGTCCTAAAACCAAAACAATACCTGTTCTTGTCTTAGGACGACTTTGATCAACTTTTTTGATCCACTTAAAATGTTGACTACTGTCGGCATATATATATAATTTTTCAATCAACCAAAAAGAAAGAGAGGGACAAGGGCTTTACAAAACATAACAGGGATGGCCTATATAACTTCATGGTATTTGCTTCAGGGTCATATTTCAGTTTGGTGTTGATTACTTAGCTAACTGTTAAATTCATGTTCATTGTAGGCGCTGTATGAACACATACTTCTTTTAGGCCTACTGTTTAACAAAAAAAAAGGATTATATATGTAGTTTTAATTACATTTTTTGTTAATGTCAACTGTCCTGGACATGAGACTTGTATTGACCAGTACTGAAAAACGGCGTTAAGGTTATATTTCAAAACTATACCTTAACAATGTGTATTCCTTGGGTATTGGTTTTATGGATTTGAGGATATCTTGTGAAACTTGACGCTGTTCTTCTCTCTTCTCAGGTGCGTTTCTGTTTGCCAGTCTAAGACGAGGAATATTTTAACCAAACCTTCACATTTGGACTGACTGAGAAATGAAGTCTTTAATCAGGGATTTTTTATGAGCACTTTACGTATGATTGTTAAATTTGTATTTTTAACTTATACTGAAAGTTTAACTTCAGTTTTTATGTTCGTTTCATCTTTATCAAATAAAGAGTTTTCAGAAAATGATTTAGCCAGTTACTTTTTTGTTATTTCACACAATGTGGAATTTTTTTATTTTAAGAAAATCTTTTTTTGATTTTATTCTTATGAAACGTCTGCATTGTTTTATAGCACATTGTGCCCCTATATTTTGGATGTGTGATAACGTACACGAACTTGTTTCTGTTATTAGCAGTCACGTATGAACTATTTGAACTCCGTGAAAACAAGCATTCCAAATATTCCTCTGCAAATATTTATTGGGATCAAAGTATTTTGTCCTCAGACCCTGAGTGTTTCAGGAAACCTGTTCACCTGGTAGCGTCACACCCTTTTTCTATCTTGCAGCTCTCCAATGACACAGGAATGGACCGAAGACCTGTTCGCTGTGTTTACTAGAAACACAGCTGTTATAAACAGTACAATTAGGTGTGAATTGTACTCTTATCAAATACCTTCCAGAGAAATCCAGAGAAACCTGCCAGACAAATACGAGAGTTTAAAGACACACCCTGCTATTGTGTTTTTGGATATTCGAGCCATTAAATACTCAAGCCTTTCACAATCACAGTAAACGGACAGTAAGGGAGAGGAAGGCAAGTCATACGTGGAAGGACTAGTTTGATAGCAGCTAGCCAGACTTAGGGTTTGTTTTGGTACGCAATAAAAAGTTCTGTAATCATGCTGAAATCTCTCTCGTGTAGACTCCAGGTAGCGTTATCTCACGTTAATCGCCTTTTCCAAGTTTCTGCCACCACGGAAATGCAAATTATAATCCTATTATTAATTCATTAGCGCCATCAAGAAATCAGACAACATGTGCAACAAGCAGAACAAGACGGACAGTGGGTCATGTTTCTCATCAACACCTGAGGTGTGAGCGAATGAGCCGAACACCTACAAATCACACAACCCTGAAGAAACCATTGACTGCAGCAGAAGAAAACATCCTATCGGTCCGGTCACTGTGAACGTCCTGCAGAAAATGGAAAAAAGAGCTTTAATCATCACTTAATCACGTAATACTGGCTACTGCGGTGCATGTGATAAATCACGTGTGTGAGATTTGACCTTCTCAAAGATCTAATATAAATAGGCACACTATATAGTAAAGTCTAAAGAAACCATTCATAGCAACAATCCCACCTAACCCTTATATTTAACAAGTTTCTGTCTAGTGTATTTAACAATAACTCATTCATATCCTTAATGATTTGTGGCAAACCCTCACAACTGGGTGTCCTTTAACTTCACATGGAGAGTCAACAAAGCCTTTCACAATAATAGACCGGCTATTGTCGGTTATTCTCTCGTTATTGTTGTGGACTTGGATACTGTTGACATAGCATTTATACCACCCTGCACAGAAGTGTATCATACAGCGCCACCTAGATGACACAATCATCATCTTCACTAGTCACACAAATGCAGAACAGAAATTATGGAGTTTTTAATTTAATTTATAAAAAAATGCATATACCCACTGAAGCTGAACAACATCTACCACTTATTTTTCCTTGTGGAACATGTACTATCTGTGAGACTCTTTCAGTTGTTTGAACAGAATAAAATAATATTAACAGGCAAAGAGACAACTTCAACACAAAGATAACAAACACAGCCAACGACATCTTGAATATAAAAGGAAAAACAATGGGGAGGAAATATCAGAAACAAAAAGGTAAGTGCAGTAATGATCCCAATTGTATAAAATATTATTTTGCCTTTTTTTTTTCCTTTCATCTTCTGCAGTCTCCTGCAGTCAGGAAACGAATCAGATACAGCACATTTTCTCAACACGTTCATGCAAGCTGATATATTTTAACAAAGTACAAATGGAAATATATTTATCTCATAGGTTACTGGTTAAAATATGAAAAAAAAAAAAAAGAATGTGAGTAAACATCATTTTGATTTGATGTAATAGCGAATAACTCAAACCCTCAATAGTGTTTTTTTTTCTGAAAAATAAAATAATAATGAAAGAACTACATTCATTTCCATGACCACGAGTCCACGTCTTTAAAAAATTAAAAATAAAATAGAAAATAAAAAACAAAAAAATGACCTCACTTCAGCACTGCCTGTTTAGTTGAGTATTTGTGCCTCTGGAAACACACACAAATAAGATCCTAAAGTACACGTACGACAAAATACTGCATATCTACTAAAGACTGCATTAGGTAGGTGGACATGGTAGCTAGCTGCCATGATACAGGAGGAAAAAACGAAACAAAATCAAAAAGAAAAAAACTCCCCACATTTCCTTTTGCCCAAGAGAAAAACGCTCGTTTTTTCCATCTGTGAATATGAAGTCGACATAAGGAGCAGGTTCACATTTTAAGAGCTAATCGGTGTTAAATGATGTTTGGCAAGTCCATATCTGCCCTGTCTCTTCAGTCGAATGCAAGTGTTCAAGACCTCTGACTTGGAACAGGGGAACCGTGAGCACACATCTGATACACATGCGTGACATTAAATTAATTTCTATATTGGTCATTGGCCGGTCGTTTGTTCTGCAACACAAAGGGGGTTCCGTCTATATGCTCTCCATCCACGTTCAGCTTAGTGTTCATAGCGATGGAGACCTTCTCTGCTGGGTTTCACCCATGATACATTTCACTTTATAACTTCAAGCAGGCTATATTACTATATGTGTGTGCATATATCTGTGAGTGTAAAAGGCCCACCGTCCCTCCTTCAGAACAACAACTCTCTCTTTTCTCCTCCACCTCGCATTTCTCTCTACTCGATTCTAAATGTTACTTCTCATCTCACTATTTGGCACCTCGAATTCATTGACAGATGATGTGGCTGCAGCAGGTGCGTGGCAGGCGGGGAGAAATAAAAAAATGGGTTGAGGTCAAAGGTCGTGGCATGGCTGCCCTAGTCAGTGGCGTTCTGCTTGTCTCTCTCCGTTGTGATGGGGATGACGTCTCCTCCGTCTTCAGTCTTGATTCTTTTGGTGTCGGGCTGCTCCGCTTGCCCTGCTCCATTTTGCCGTTTGGTTGGTAGAGACGCCGAGGCCGAGGCATGGGTCGCCAGCATGTGTAGAGGACTCGCTGGAAAACAGCAGACTATTGTTGTTACATGTTGAAGGGTTTTGTATTGTTACTATATTAACATGTACCTTTAAAGCTTGGATCAGATTAAAAGAGCAATTCCTACACTAGTGACCCAGTCCTGTCATTATCAATCACATGTGCAATAAATTGAGCTGGGATGAATAAATAATAAGAGTTCTAACCCCACCTCATCAGAACGCTCTGTATGAATAGGTGTGGAGGATCGTAAACTCAAAAAGTAAACACACACTGCTATGACTGGCTTGTGCATGTTTGACAGTCTACCTCCTTCATAGATGGACGTTGGGATCTTGTTTTTTTTTTTTAATCATTTGGTTTCTGCGTAGACCTGCACATTTGCCTCTCTCTTATGACGCTTTTCCACTACACAGTACCAGCTCGCCTCGGCTCGACTCGGCTCTGTTTGGTTTTCCACTGTGTAAAA
>JAUMHR010000062.1:128451-144236 GCA_032361145.1 Enteromius fasciolatus | reverse complement strand
GCACTGGCCTCCTAAGCCAGGGATTGTGGGTTCGAGTCCCATCTGGGGTGACTGCTGTTTTGCTTTTGTATTTTTAATCAGACTAAAATCTTTAAGTATTATTACAGTACAAAACCCTGTGTGTTAATAAATCACCACAATAACTACAGAGTCGCTAGTGACTTTATGTACGATATTTTCGATGTTTACTAACAGGTGGTTCCATGGTGTAATGGTTAGCACTCTGGACTCTGAATCCAGCGATCCGAGTTCAAATCTCGGTGGAACCTTACCTTATTGTTGCCTAAAGAAAACAAGTCACAATGCAATTCATTGATTGCGTCTTAATAAACACATAAACCATATTTTTATATTTCATATTACGTAAGCGCGCATTTGAAACCAAAGATGATCTCAACCGGAAGTTTTCGTTACACGCGCAGGATCTTCATTTTCAACATGGCGGCGACCGTGTTTCCAAGTTTATGCTTTTTACAGCTGCATAAACTGTCGTGCACGAGGAATATATGCCGAAATTTAGTAACTGTAGGTCTATTAAGTTGTGACAAAACGCGACCAAAATGCTTAACATGCCATAGTTATTCCCACATAAAACGGGCATCGCAATTTACACAGGTGAATATGTTGTTTTCTCCATAATTAAAACATAACACGATATAAACATAATTTGTGTATTTGTTCCATGGTTCTATTTGATGTGCAACATAGCACTGTTTAAACATAATGTTTTTTTGTATTATTATTTCAGGAAGAGCGGCTCTGGCGCATCCCGGTCGGTAAGAGTTCAAATTCAGCATATCTTTGATGAACCGACTCAAATAAACCGCAGCTCATTAAACTCTCTTCTCTTGCAGATAAACTGAAGATAACATACAGTCGGAGCAGCGGACCCGGCGGTCAAAATGTCAATAAGGGTACTGCGTTAGTTCTCCTGTTCGTCCCCGAGAGCTTCCGCAAAAGCTGTTATATGGCAAGCCGTTTTAACATTTAATATATAAGCCATCAAAGTCAGTGTTGGGCACATTACTTTAAAAAAGTAACTAGTAAAAAATAGTAAACACAAATAGTAACTGAGTTACAGCCTTATAAAAGTAACTAATTACCAGGGAAAGTAACTATTGCATTGCAAAAAAAAAAAAAATCATCTTAGATACTCCCAATATTATATGTTAAATTAATTAAACAAACTGGTGGTGGAGCTTGTTTATCATTTAATATTTCTATAAAAACCGGGGCAAAGAATTATAAGATAACAAAACAACTGCGAATTCTACTACTAATAACAATATAAAATGCACAAAGTATTAATGAGCTGCAGGGTTCATGAATATTAATCACGTAGTATGCATTTGCTCAAATTGATTTGCTGAAATCAAAACAGGGACAATAATAGGTGAGCGCCAGCCAATAAGATTGTCATTAGCGCATTAGTCCCGCTCACTACCAGAGAAACCCTCAGTTATTAAAAGGTGAGGAATTCCAAATGAAATCCATTATTTGGACAGGAAGACACAACAAAGAATATCGTTCACATGTAGCGCGTCAAGTCTGCATGTTATGAAAGACTCTAATCTTCATCTTTCTAAAGAACCCGTGCGTCTTCACAGAGTTTATGGTACGTCAAATACAGCTACACTGCGCATCCACTGAGATGGACTGAAAAATGCTAATAATATTATAAAACATTATAGTAACGCCACATTTTATTGTCAGTAACAGTAACGGCGTTGTAACGGGGGAAACAGTAATTCGTTTGATTACTCGTTACTGAAAAAAATAACGCAGTTAGTAACGCCGTTTATTTAAACGCCATTATTCCCATCACTGATCAAAGTATCTATTTTCATGCTACTTGTACTTGTTTTTTTTTTTTATTTACTGGTATCTTAAGAAATATTACTTATTCATTAGCTAGTAGGGCCCCCGTAAGGGGCTGGGAAAGTTATGATTCTAGATCATCATGAAAAGAAACGCATAGCATTGTGGGATATCAAAGGCAGCAAAGGATACATATGTGCTGCCCTCAAAATTCAGTCAGAAGAAGGTACCTCCGGAGTTCGGAAGTGAAGCAGAATTTGGATTCGGATGTGCCATGATGCCTTACTGCCTTTGCATGCTTTGAATGGATTAATTAATACATTATAAGCTTCTACTAGGTTTTTTTTCTGTGCCACTTGCCACACGTCGCCTCCTGCTGGAGGAACAAAAATAAAACCTTCACACAATGTGTAAAATATGTTTAAATTGTAAATGTTATACATGCTAAAATTATTGTGTTTAAGGTTAGGGTGCAAATGTAATAAGAATTTTGTTCTGGATAGTATGATAATGGATTTGTCAAAAAAAAAAAAGCATCAAAAAAAGGTAATTTAAATAAAGTCTTATTTATATAATTTGTAATGTGTATATTTGCAGTCAGTACGAAAGCAGAAGTCCGTTTCCTTGTGCAAACAGCCGAGTGGATTCCAGAAGAAGTGAGGCGAGAGATTCTCATAAAAGTAAGCGTAACGTCTTCAGTAAGTCGAACAAACGTGTGTAACATGCACTGCTCAAGGCATGAATGCTTGTGTCAACAGAATAAAACGCGTGTCAATAAAGCTGGAGAGTTAATTGTGACCTCGGAGATTAGCAGAAGCCAACAGAGAAATCTAGAAGACTGTCTTCAAAAGATCTCAGAAATGATTACTGAAGCCAGTCAGCAGAAACCAGAGCCATCTGAGGAGGATATCGCCCGGAGAGCTCATAGGTTAGAATGCATGAAGCAAAACAGTGTCATTAGAAAGCATTACAAATGCAACATGAGTCTAACAAAAATCTGTTTTGTGTATGTTTGCAGATTAAAGGAAAGAAATGTGGAAAGACTCAAGCAGAAGAAATTACATGCAGCAACAAAGCATTCAAGACGAGTTGACTTTGACTGAAACCCAAAACATGAATGTTTGCGCTGTATTCAAACTTTGACATAAACATTTTGACAAAATTATTTTGTGTGAAAACGATCTTCTGTGTTTTGCTAAACGTTGTATATATCATATACATATCAAATCATCATTTAGTATTAATCAATGAATTACTACTGTAATTCATTAAGATATCTGTTTAAGATATCTGTTTGACACTAGAATCGAATCATGCAGTACACTTGCCATTCATAAATAATAAAAGACATGTTACATTGAAAAAAAAAAGTATTTTTAGGGGAATAAAATAAAAAATTCCTAGCAGAGGATGGTTTCGATCCATCGACCTCTGGGTTATGGGCCCAGCACGCTTCCGCTGCGCCACTCTGCTGTAGCAGCAACTCACGCCATACATCTGCTATTAGAAATGCTCATGGACCAGCTCAACAGTGTAATTGACGACGAGTTACCGCATTGCTGAGCTTAAATATCATTTCGAAACGCAAATGCGCGGTTTTCAAGTTTATCTCACACTGGTATGTTTTTGTATGGCATGAAGAAAAGTAAGAAAATTCGACCACGAAGGGACTCGAACCCTCAATCTTCTGATCCGAAGTCAGACGCCTTATCCATTAGGCCACGCGGTCGACGTAGACGTGTATGTACCACCAAGCTACACGTTTTTAGTTTAACATCTACGGTGACGTCACCTTCACATTGCTCCTTCATGTGTATTTTTTTAGTTATATTAATTGAGCTAAAACCTTGTTTGCCAGTTGAACTTAATACGAAGCTTCACTAGCCTCGAGAACAAGCTGAAAACGATACTGCCTGGCGCTATAAGATCCAACGAGCATTGGCCTTAAAACGAACAAGCCATTTTCCATGTAACGTTAGGCTACCATGTGATGCCATTAACAGTTAACAATTAATGATTAAAAATACATTATCAGTGATCCGATAATACAGAAATTCTGTAACGCATTCACTCACCGGTTACAAGTCAAAACCAAGTGCATCACTTAGAACCATCAGACTGACCAATCAATCACTTTTTTCAACGATGATGCAACTCTTTATGACAAGTACAGCTTGTGAACGACCCATTGCAAATATAATTGTATTATATTATTATATACCAATTGGTATTAAAGTGAGGACTGTGGCCTTTGAAGAACTAAAGACGCATACGAAGAGTTTTTTTATTATTGAAACATGAGTCTTTACAGGCTGTGTATATGTTGTTAATAACTAAAAGGGTGCATGTTTTTTTATCTTTCAAGCTTTTTCAACTGCAATCAGCTTCCCAAATCAATTACTTATACAATGAACAAAAGGATACAAGTTCAAATTAAATACAATTTTGATACAAAAGCAATATTAGTGCTTATCAGCCAGTCTCTGAAGTAGAGCGATAATGGTGTCTTGCTTGGATGAGATCAACTCCAGTGCCGTGGCCATCCTCCCCATCGCATCAGTCATGGCTCTTGCAGATTTTTCCTTGCGACGCTCACGTGCATCTGTCTTGCGCTGGTGTTGCTCGTCTAATCGGATGCGCTCTTCTTGAGTGGTGAGGAAACTGCGAAGAAGTGCTGTGCGTTCCTCAGCTTGCCCCTGCTGCTGAGCTACACGAGAGGCCATGGAGTTGAGCCGAAGATGGCGTAACCTCCGCTTCAGCGGCTGACGGTTCACCAGCGGCACTGGCTTTGGTGAAAGGGAAGGTAAAGATGTGTCTGATGCGTCACAAGAGGGGCTGGGATTTAATTTTGGAGTGACTTTGCACAGCACTGGGGACGTCACCAGTGTAGGGATCTGGGAAGAGGTTGTGATAATTCTAGTGGGAAGGAGACACGAGGCGGCCATCGCAGCCACCGGCATGCTGCTGGATGCATGATCCTCTGATCTGACACCTGCTTTGGCTGTGGCTGCAAATCCAACAAGAGTGGCTGAAGCAGGGCCTCTCTGAGCAAATTTAGTCTTTCCTAATATGTTATCCATCATCTGAAATGGAAAAAGAAAACGGAACAGTCAAGATGACTCATACTGAAAATCGGTGTGTCCTATCATGTTATTTATCTTAATTATGATCATACTGGTTTGTAGTGCAAACTATTTTACCGTTTACTACACATTGTTATTCTCCTTGTTATTTACCTATTTACCTTATCTAATGAACTGAAAGCCTCACTTATAGGCTTACTTCCGCATTACAGAAAAAGGTGGGTAAAGGGCAATACTCATGCATTAAAGGGATAGTTCACTCAAAAATTAAAATGATCCCATGATTTAATCACCCTCAAGCCATCCTTATGAATATAGAGCCAGGATGTTTTTAAGATAACTCCAATTGTATTGGTCTGAAAGAACAAAATAATATGCATCTAAGTTGGCTTGAGGGTGAGTAAATCATGGGGTAATTCTCATTTTTGAGTGAACTATTCCTTTAATATTATGGCTTCTTCACACATTCTTAAAATGGAAATGTTTACTACAGCAAACAGTATGATAAAATCATGCTGGATATTTTAAGGAACGAATAGGCATATTCAATCTCTTACTTCGAAGTACTCCCATGAGGTCTTTGTTTGGCCTCCACACAATGAGCTGCGATCCTTAACTCTCTTGTATGTGACAATGAGGTTATTCCATTTGCGGCGAATCTTCTCTACGGGTAAGGAGTGACCATGGCTTTCCAGTTCTTTCTGAACGCTCTGGAAGAGAAGCGAGCGCTCGCGTGAGCTGTAAACATCCCAGCACCTCTGCATCGCTTCGATGAGGTGCACGATGGCACCATGGGTAAACTCAGAAGATGTGGAAACCGCTTCTGTACCCCGACCACCTGTGGACATACATTATCAAATCAACTCAAAACATATACATATAAACATATATATATATATATATAAATTATCAAAATTGGCACATAATCTTGAAAAACAACTGTTTATTTGCGAACGGACAAAACTTAATGTTTTAACCTTTTACAAGTTAGGGAAATGTTCCAGAACTACTCACCATGAGGGACTTTGTTGTCTCTGTTGTTAAAAATTGGTGAAGATGATAAAGCACTGTTAACGCTAATAGGATCTGTGAACACAAATACAATGCAGAATTTGAAATTCCTCTTGAAACATTGATGCTGCTGCAGCTTTAAAAGGTTTTTTAATGAAGCTGACTTGTGCAGGATATACTACCCCTTAACAATATGAGAGATCACTGGAAGGTCTGTCTTGCAAGGTTTATAATGCTCAACAATATTTTTTTTTCTTTGAAGAAATCAATTAGGCAGCAGGGACTTAATTAGTAACTAAGCAGTAGCCAAATTTACTGAAAGAGGGCACTCGAACAGCTGAAAAAAAATCTACGTTTATTAAGACTCATGAAAGCAAGCTATAATGACACTCACAGAGTAAAACAGGAGTCGGGGCCTCGATCTGTTCGCCTTTATGTGAAGATGCTCGTGCAGTCGAGTCGCCGGTAGACGTGAGGTCACCACATAACGGCATGCAACCAGCTGCAGACGGCTCGTTTATCAGAGGTGTGCCCATCATCGCGCTGCATCAAAGCTGAGAAACACTGAGACTAGCAGACGCGCTACACCTTGTAAAGTAACACGGGTTGTAAAGTTTCACAACTTTCCTGAGCAGAGATCACTAAAATCCCGCTCAGATCTTGAGCCAATTTCAGAATGTTATCACGGAATTTGCAGAGAAAACTGATTTGCCAATGCAACCCGAACGACGATTTCTAAAGATTTAAGATCAAGTGTAATGGCTGCGCTCCTCACAATGTAACTGCGCAACTCTGCTGCGTTTGCGTGCCACGCCATTGGCTGCTGGTCGCCTGCGTCACACGCAGACCTGCAGACGCACATCGCAGACGACGACACTGAAATCACCGAAAGGACGAAACGCAGCTGTTTGATATTGTTAAGTCAGCCATACAGCTACATTTCAATCCATTCCTGGTTAAGACACATTAGGTTGCGAGGCTCGCTGTGACTCATGTCAGGTTATTAAGAATCAACATTTTAATATTGTTTAGTTTTACCCAATATTCGCAATCAGAAAAGCTTTTGAGCTCCACTGTATATCTACTATTCATTTCGTATAAATAAATAAAACATGATAGATTTCTGTGGTTTATTTGGTTCACTAATGTAAGACCCAATATCACCACCAGATGGTGCTGTGGACAAATGAATAAAAACTGTAGATGTGTTCTCTGATGTACGACATAAATCTGTATTATTAATTACATAGTGGAATGATAATTGCGCATACAAACCGCATAACTAGCAACTAGCACAAACATGAAATAAAAAGTGTGTTTTGTTTTCACTAATCATGAATGTAGCAGGATTGGTGAATTTAGTTAGAACAGTATTACAAATGACCAATGCAACACTTACCTAGGGTCAGGGTTGCAAAGGAGTGGAAAATTCCTGGTAAATTTCTGGAAATTTTCCAAAAATCCCTGGATTATTTCACAAATTCCTGGAATATTTCCAAAATTTACTGAAAATTTTCCACCTTTTTGCAACCCTACCTAGGGTCATTCTTTGGAGTGTCTAAACTTAATTTTTAGAAGCATTTTACAATGCTTTGGTATGCCCTTTGTAATGAGTAAATAAAAATAATTATATGTATATATATATATATATATATATATATATATATAAAATTTGTATTTATTTATTTATTTATTTGCATAAAATAACAAAATATTATCTGTCTTAAATCAAGCATTTTGTCTTGTCTCTGTCCTGAGGCACTTTACTAATAGTGTACTTTGAAAATTAGTAACAAAATGTGCATATTGTGTGTTATTTTTGGCAATAATAATAATATTAAAAAAACATTTAAAATGTTTTAATATTTAAAAAAGCATTTAATATTTATTAAAAACATTTAAAAACAAATATTTGTGTTTCTTTTCTTGCAAGCAAAAAAAAAAAAATAATAAAAAGAAAGAACAAGATATAAAAAAAAAAACCTTTAAAACCTTCCTTAATCTAAACTTAACCCTGTCGCACTAATCATTCTACGAACATATTAGTTTATGTGACATAATTTGGCTCATTGGCTGTCCGTCTCCACTTTTGGTCTTGGTCATCTCCACCATGGGTTGTCTTCATGACTGCTGCCTGGGTTTCACCTCAACCAGTTCCTCCTGTGTTCTTCTTGGCTCTCTTCCCTGTCACCATCCCTTCTCCACTCCTTGTGTCCTCCTTATTGTCCCTCACTTTGTGTTTACGGCGCAAGGTTGCATCTTCTGGGAGGGGGCAAACTGTCAGGCTCATGGACTTTTGTTGTGTTTTCTTCCCTCATGTGCTCATGACCTAGTTTTCCTTTGTGTCTGGTTGTGTCATTCTGTTCACCTGTGTTTTCTTCATCAGCCTTATTTGCACACCTACTTAAATTCAGGTCGGTCTTGGTCCTGTAAAGTGAATGTTGCCCCTATGTGCATCTCCTGCTTGCATGCCTGCTTTGTGGATCCATGAAAGACTAATTAACTATTTCGTCGTCATTGTGCGTGTTGATAGACCACATACTGTGACAGCTGGATTATCTGGCCTCCCTTTTCCCAAGAGTGAATGAGTCACCTGGACACAGAAGTCAGGCTCCCTTGGCATGATCTCTCTTCTCCTCTCGATATGCTGTCTGGAGGATAAAGCAGTGAAGTTGTGTGCAGTCGCATTGCTAGTCTGTGCAGTGAAACCTATGTGATCATTTCACTGTTCTTTACAAAAATTCCAAACATATAGCAATTCCATGGATCAAAAACTTGCATTGCATAGCACCAGTTTCATAGTTGATGTGGCCCTATAACCCACATATTTTTGGTTACCCCTCTAGATTCTCTCGCCTGTTTCATTGGCCAAATGAGATGCGCTGAACGAAGTATTTAATGTGAAATGAAGCACATGTCTTCTGAGTGGGCACATTGTGACTCACAGTGATGACTTTTGTTATACATAGTATGGCTCAGTTACCACAGAGACATGTATATGTTGCTATTAATATTGACATCAGCAAACTTGTTTTGAATCTCTATAGCGTTACTGTAATTGGAAAGATGTGAGATGATATTGCTTGTTAAAGCTGTGATTAACAGAGAATGATACAATTATTCATCCAGCACAGAAGCGCGGGTAGAATAATCACAATCATATCACCTGCAGTTAAAAAACGAATAGTCTTTATGAGGCATTTATGAAAGTCTGTGAGCCCATAAGATCATACATGGCAAAGCGCTGCTCTGAATAAGTCATCTTCTATAATCTTCTGAGCATTTTACACTGCTTGTAGGAAATGTTGAAGATAAAGAGGCACTTTGCTCTCACCAGGTAAAGAACTATATGACGAGATGATACACATGGGAATTTGCTCTTTTATTATTTATGTCATTATGTCATCTCTTCTCTTGCTTCTTGCTCTTCTTTCTGTTTGCATGTTCAGAATCACAAGGAAGCTACATTAAAACTATGACTCAAGGCTTCAAAGTATGTTGTTGCATTCATATTTGCACGTCATTTTGGATGACAGCGTCTACAAAATGAAAATAGGAAGTGATATTATATCTGATATACAGAATCTTGCATATATTTTATAGTTCGATACTTACCATCAGAAGTGTATTAATTAAGAAAATTAAGAAACATTTAATACTAAGTTTCAATTCAATAACATTCATCAGCACTAGTGAGCAACATTTTACAGCATTTATTTTTAATTATCCAAGGTATAGTTTCATAAGTAGCTATTATATTTAAACACTTAAGTGACCCTTAGTCTGCATACGCTACACTTAACTGGAAACCCTTCAGGAATGTCGTCATCTGATTGGTTGAATTTGATCAGATCTCCGGGGGACGCGAGTGTGGCGTTTATTTTCGGTCTGCCGGGAAACAAAGCGCAGACGTGTGAAATAAAACGTGTTTACATGAGTGACAATGAGCATTTATCAAGATCAGCTAAACGTTGGATTCTCAAAAGTACGCGAGGTTCACGGCATAGTCTCGTTAATAGATGTCCAGGAGTTTTGTTTGAGGCACTTAGTGGAGATATTTTAGCCTGTTTGCCGACGCATGATCCCCGTGCAGCCACTTTCACATGCATCAGCTACCTGATATCTGTAAACATCCACCATAATGTCAAAAAGGCCGAAGCCCTCTGGTGCCCAGGGGAAAAAAAAGTGTAAATTATGTAATTTATTTATGATTTATGTAAAATCGACTTTATAGAGACAGGTTTCTCAGTTTAATTTGTGTTGATAAAAGGCTATAGTATAACAGCGCTGCCATCTACTGGAAGTCGAACACTTTTCAATAATAAGGTTAATTGTCAATAATTAAATAGCAAATACTGTTACAAATGAAATGTCCATTGTTAGTTCAAGTTCAACCTGTTCTCCAACTAATCGTGAAGGTCGTTTGTACAAATATGTCAGTTTAGGGTTGATGTAGCTCAGTTTGTAGAGCGATGCGTTAGAAAATCAGACAGTATCATGAAAGTCATGTTTTTACATACTTTTTGTAACAGATGAGTTTAGAGTGGGGTTGTGTGGTCTTACAAATTAATTGGCGTGTTTCCAATAAAAATATAAAAAAACAAGACAAAGCTATGCAGTGTCTGTGTGAATGATTGAACACAATGATTTTTGGTGGAATGGGCTGTGAGGTAAAGGGCATCAGGTAAAATCTCGCCTAGGGCAGCAAATTGGCCAGGGCCGGCCCTGCTGTAAACACTATGTACTTAAACTGTCATTACATACTAAGTACGCAGTATAAGATGGGACAAGGATCAGTGCACCCAAAAACATCCCTTCTGTTATTATTTTGTCTCCCTCATATCGTTCTAAATTGATATGATTGACGTTCTCGTGTGGAACACAAAAGATATTCTATTTTTGTGATATTCTATCTATAGAAAAGCTTGTTTGTGGAACCAGCATCTAAAAATATATTAGGATATTTTTATAGTTGTTGGGGGAGAAAGATGATCATCAAGTTCTCATCTTGCATATTTCCATCACTATTTATTATTTTAAGATCCAGTATTAAAAATCACAACTTTTTTTCCTCAAGCCCCTAATTTGATGCTTATTAATAGTTAATAGGTATTGAGTAGGATTAGGGATGTAGAATATTCTCATGAATATTGGTCTCTATACTAAAGTTACCATGTTTGTCTTGGAAAATAATGAAATAATTAAAACATTTTTGCTGGGAAAGTTTCTGAAATTTGATTAAGCAAAATATCAGTGTATGTTTCTCCCACAGTCCATTAACAGCTCTTTGACTGAAATCAAAGACTTTTGGCAGTGTGAAAGCTCAGATTTTCCCTGTACGAGTTATATCTTTCTGAAAGCTTGCCTCTGTCAACCCCATTTCAGTTCATACAATATGGATTAGAAGCAACAAAGGAGATCATTATTGCTCTTTCTTTTCTTTCAAATCAGTCCATCAGTGCTCCTCATGCCATGGACGCCCACAAGCTTCTTAAGAACTGGGTTAATTACCCATCAGCAGCATCCAAGCCTCTAGGTCGTGACTTGTTTGTGTTGTAGCTGCTCAGAGACACAATCTCCAGCAAGCTGACCCCTGTCTGTAATGGTACGGGTGTCTTAAATGGACACAGTGTACACATAACTACATTTCTCCATCTATTGCTGTAGGCTTGTTCACTGGCAGAGATGCAATGGTAAGTTGGCACAAATGACACCAGACCGGGTGACAGGTGGAGCCGTGGGCAGAGCTCCAGTTGTACCTCCCTGAGCACTAGTGAGTCACACAGAAAGGTCAGGTGACCAGACATATGGCAACTTCTCACTCAGGTCCATCTGATATTCAGCATTTATTTCCTATGTATTACTTAAATGAATTTCTATAGATCCAAGTGACAGTTTGAATGTGTTTACTCCCCCTCTTCCTTTTTCTTTCTCTCCTTCTTTCGCTCTCCCTGGGATCCCTTCTCCTCGTTCTTTCTGTGTCCGGTCACCTGCACCATCCATTAGAGGGAAATGTTCATTTCTACTCGATAAGACCCTGCAGGTTACACTTTGCTTCCCACGACAGACTTGAACACCATATTGGAAGGAGAGATATACATAAGTGCAGGCAATGCATGAGTTTTCACACGCTTCGGTTGCTTCTTCAAAATATTCTCTTTTGACCAAATGTTCTCAGTGTAATTTGTGCAGAATTCAATCCAGCAAATCAGATCACATTGTTCTTACTCTGTGCTCGGTACATGAAATCCCCCGGTTTGGTACTCATGACTGTATAAATAGAAACAAGCATGCAATTATCCACATGCGCTGCAGATGTTGAACATCTTTATCAAAAAGCTTCTTGCAGATAAATATCTCATTTTTTGTGCATCATGTTCCATTTGGGAATCCGTTATGCTGCTTTGTGCCTAGCTTTTCTGAGTGTTGATGTGGAGAGTAAATATATGTGCTATTATTAGTACTGACTGAATAGATGTATCAGGGTTTTTGGGTTTATGCGTGATTTAAGCTCGTATCCTAATTGTTTTCAAATTTACTGGTATTACTATCCTTGTGGGGACATTTGTTCATGATGTCAGGAGTACCACGTAAACACACACACACATATACTTGCATGCCTTCAGTCATTAATTTATGCATTTGTTGTTTTGTCTTTTGAATTTAATAAACGGAATCATTTTATATGTATTTATAGAGAAACAGATGGAAAGTGTTAGATGGAGGAGATGAGCATGAATGTAGGTGGCATAAGCTGTGGATATATCAGCATCATCAATAACACTCGTGTTTGGAGCGCTCTCAACCATCTGTGATGTCGCAGGAGAATGGCAGCCAATCAGAGGCTCCCACTGGCCCCTCTGCTCTCGTTGGCTCCTCCCTGGTCCTCAGCTCTGTATACTCCAGTCAGCTCTGCTAGCAAAACAGACAATGTGCTGCTGTTACAAGCAGGGCAGACACACCAAATGCAGCCGAGCAAGGAACACATCGCAGCCTGAGAGAGGAAGTGAGTAAACCTGTCATCTTAGCCGATAATAACTGCACGATTCTTCCTGTACTCACGGAGCTCTATAAATAGCTCATCCCCAAAAATATCTCTTCTTCCCAGGCAAATGCTCACTCCTGACAGAGCCAGCAGGAGGAGGAACAGCAAGCAGAAAAAGCATCAGCGGCGACACTCAGAAGGTCAGTGAGATGGGCTGCTCGTCTGGCCGCTTGCCCTGCCAGCCTCCAGCCTCCACGCAGCTGGCCACGCTGGACCCTGAATGCATCCTGCCCTCGATGGCTGCACCCAAAGCCCCGGAGGACCTGTCCACTCTGGAGCGCCTGGCCCAGGCCACCGGCGGCACTGAGAAGTCCTGGTACCGCTGCGTGTTTCCCTTCGGGGTCATCTCCCTGGTGATCGGCATGGCGGGAACCGGCGTCACGTTCACCTTCAACACGCTGCCCCAAACTAAAGTTGTGTCTCTGGTGCTGCTGGTCACAGGGTTCGTCATGCTGTTGATAGCGGCTGCGTGCTGGAAGGTGCATCGGTCTCGGAGGAGAGAAAAGAAGGAAGGAGGAATCTTCAGCTCAGAGCAGTGCACTCTATGAGACGCACTTCACAAAATTAACAGAAAAGTTTTTTAGGTGCTCTGGAAAGAAAAAAAAAAGTGGAAACATTTAGCAACAGTACACAGTCAAATGCATTTTATCAATTATGTAGGAGTCAAAAAGAACAATGGAGTAGCCCTGTGTGTGTGTTCATGTATCGTGTTTAAACCTGGAGAATCTGTCACTGGAGAAACAGGAGACTTTAACCTTAAATGCTGCAACTTTCCCTGCTTTCTTCTTGAGAGATTAGTCTCTGGACAGCTGACTCCAGGTCAGGGAAGGAAGGCTTTAGTGAGAAATATGAACACTGATGAAAGAATGAAAGCTGATCATTTTTGATTAAGTATACGTGCGGTGCCAGGATTTCTTTCTTTCTTTATTTTCGCCATTCGTCATTATGTACTTAATTGTACAAGGACAAGCTAATTTGAGCTCATGTTTTGCATGACATATAAACTCTTTCAAATGTTTTGATATTTAAGTGAGGTTTGTGCACGATTACATATTTATGTTGGAACAAAGAAGTGTGATTGACATTCCAGACTGTTATTTCGCTCTTACCTATAGTTTTGTCTATCAAGTGACTTCTGCGAAGAGAAACCTGGGGTCAGTGTATGTGAACATGAAAACGTTAATACTTGCTTGCATGTATTTCTGTAAACCCGTGTGAGGGAGAGAGTGTATGCGCGTGAATTCAAGTAATAGAAGATTTTACCTGCACACTGTAGCTAACTCCAGCAGAGTAGAACAGTAGAGACACGCATCACTACATATCTACTGACATGTTAGCAGTAAACCAGTGTCTTGCAACAATGTCAGTCTATTGAATGTGAAGTAGAAAAAGAACCCGAATTACTGACATGTGAAAAGTGGTACATTTTAGAATATGCTGCATATGTAAAAATGATCAGTATTTCGGTTCAGTACTTTGAATCTATTTGCACTGTTTATGTATTTGAGCTTTGGTGTCTTTCAGGAGTTTAAGGCTGTTTGTAAGGCTGTTGATTTTTTGCTATGTATTGTACATCTGTTTTTGGTCATATATATGTTCTATATTTTATTATATATCTATTTTGTATATTTCTCCGTGAGAACAACTGACAACTGTTTGTATGTGTTCTCTGAGTGCCTGCATTTTAACAGTAGATATTTTTGTATTACCCACCACTTGTTTTTGTGAAGAAGAACAAAAAAAAACATCTTTTTAAAAAGCCTTATTTTATGTGAACACTGACTGATATACCTGAAATCACCAAATATGACTGATTTCTAAAGCAGAAGGGGCTCATGTTTCTGCAAAGTCGTGAGGCTGATGTGACAATATCTGTGATTTTACCTTTACGGTCAACAGGGAATAGAGTGAGAGACAAAGAGAAAGAATGATAGGCGAGAGGGAGGCAGAGCAGTGGGTGCGTGGTATTGAGAAAGGAGGAGGGAGGATTCATTAAGAAAAAAACGTCAGGGAGCAGCACAAAATACGTGCTCAGAATACAATAACTGGTAGAGCTGTGGCAGAGACAGTCATATAAAACCAGCCTAGAGTAGGTGCTGTGTGCCGCATGCTGTAACTATGACTCATTTGACAAAAATGTATTCTCTGCATTTTTGAATATGTACGCATTTAACCCTTGCATTTGGTGTAGCACAGGTGACTGTCAAATACTAGGTATCTGAAAACACTTTCAGAGTATGACTCATTATGAGAGGCGCCGTGATATGGATTATTAGACTAATAATTTAGAGACAGATCTACCTCGTTCGTAATATATAGACAATTTCTCATCCAGTTAGAAGTATGAAAGTTGTTTTCCAACACTGCACATTTACTTAAACATATTTCACAAACGCTCACCAAACATAGAATTGATTTCTGTCACAAATTTTCAGGTTTATCCTAAATGACACTCGCTGTGTTTTTGTTGTATTTATTGGGCAAATATACGTTACAATTATGCATATTGTTTTGTGCATCTTATTGTCAGATGTATTTATAATTTTCTGTTTTATCAAAAGTATTGTATTAAATGGAGGGGTACAATGTGTAATCAAGCTTTTCAGTTTCATTCTTAACAACTCATTAATATATCAAAACAAAAAAAAGTTTGTTTCAACTTTTCAAAAAGTCTGTCGTTGTTTTACTTATTATTTTGCGTGATTTTTAATGAAACAAAATGCATTTCTCCATATTTGTGTCACGAAGGGGACGTGAAGCATTCGAGTTCATGTGCAAATGAGTTTATTTAGGCTCAGGGTCAGGACAGACAAAATCAAAACGCCGGC
>JAUMHR010000062.1:92846-107555 GCA_032361145.1 Enteromius fasciolatus | reverse complement strand
AAAACACATCTGTATTACTCTAGGGATGTTGGAAAATGAGCCTATTTCCAAAAAAAGTGGAGTGTTCCTTTAAGCATTAATCATCCCAAGCCGTCTTTGTTTTAAGCATTGACTGTAAAAGTTTGATGTCAGCTAAACAAAAAAACATATTTTAATGATATATATTTTTTTTATATCGTTGACTTTGTCTCTCAAAAACTTGATATTCAGACTTTTTTTAAGATAAATGCCAAATTATTATTATTTATGTCTAAACGTATTCTACTCTGAATAAAGTTTGTTTTGTTTTTACAGATGTAAAAATGGATGACGGTCCCAAGAACGCAATTGGTATCAAAAGAAGTGATCAAAATACTGAAAAAGCACACAATGACGTAGTCATTCAGTGTGTGGAGCTGGTTAAGGACCATCCCACCGGCATTCCTCTTAAGAGGTTGTCTACGTTTTTCAATCAAAGGTATCGGCGTAACCTCACTGTGTCAGAGTTTGGTTTCAGTACCGTCGCCTCCTTCATTCATTCTCTGAGAGATGAGCTGTTTGTGGAGAGAAACATAGTCTTCCACAAGACTCACAGAGCAGCACCTGCAATCCCAGCACCTGCAAACCTACCAAGAGTAAACAATGACTTGACATCTGCGAACCCAACATGCCCTGTAGTTAGTTTTGGAGCTGACTTTGCTCAAAGAGATAGTGAAATGACCCAAGAAAAACTAAGGAAGAAAGTTAAAGAGGTTATAAAAAAGAATCCAGCTGCAAGCCATTCCTTTGTTGAACTGCAGAATGACTACTTCCTCCTATTTGGGTCATCCCTTCCAGTAGATCTCTACGTGTCACTGTATGACAGTCAAGCGGCTAAATATCCCAATGCAAAGTGCCTTGAAAGTAAGAGAATATACTTTAAGTTAATACATTTGTGCATGTTCCTAAATTAAAAACAAAACACCTAATCTACTTTATTCTTGTAGCTCCACAAAAGAAGATTGTTGACGAAGTAAAGAAGGTTCAGCCCATGCCTGCTGTGGTAAATGAACAAGTGGTCCGGTCCAAGGCAGGATCCCCTTTGCTTCGGTTTCAAAGTTTAACCGTCTTACCCATGGCAACCCCTAGTAAACTGTCTACAAGTGACTTCCCAGTTCTCGGTACTACGCTGTGCAAAGCTGAAGAGAAGAAGCTGAAGGAGGGACGGGAGCTTGTCTTTAATGAGTCCTACTACAGTCAACTGAGAGAGGTCCATGGTGCTAACATGAGAGCAGCAGAAGCCTTGCCGGAAGATGAAGAGAGTTTTGGGAGACGGAGAAAGGCCATGAGCTCAAAGGATGTGAACAGTTTGGTGGAGGATGTCATGAGAGCCCTTGCAAGCGATGGAGAGCTTGTCACCACCGAGAGGGTCTGTGAATAACAAACCAGAACAACTTTTTGCTCATCACAGTGTCAAAGTGTCTCAATTTTATTTTGTGTTATTGTGTAGGTGATCAGCAGAGTTTGTTCACTTTTACAAGTGTCCAGCTTGAAAGATATGAAAATCGACATTCGTCGGCATCTGCCTGCAGTGCAGGAACTTCAGCGCACCATCAAGGAGATCAATATATATATTGAGGTAAAACCTCCTGGTGTAGGTTTATGATCTGATTGACAGGTTTGAAACAGGTTTGACTTGTGTTTCTTTCTAAATCAGTCAGTGGATTCGGTTTCCTCTATATGCACACTTTACGAATTGGGACAGGCTCTGGCCAACCTGAAGAACAAGAAACGCTTTGAAGAACTCCAACTGGGCCCTCTCTGCAAGGTCCCTCTTATTCACCGATTGTTCAAAATAGATGCAAATACTAAAGATGATGATGTACATCAGATTGCGACAGTGGATATTCTTAGGGTGAGTCTGGTTGGGACTGACTGGGACTTCCACTTTGACATGACTTACTTTCACTCCTTAAATGTTATGGTGTTCTGCTTATTTCAGAGTCTCCGAATGTTCAGGAGAAAATGCAAGACACCTAGAGTTGACCTTGCTGACTTCCTGAAGCACCTTGCAGATCAGTACAGCTGTGAGTCACCGTATGAACTTGGCATCAGAATCCAGAGCCTTGGGTTGGCTATTTCGGTAAGATATGTTGTTACCACCCTTCTTTCTGAAGTTTACGTTTCAGTTTCAAACGTTCAGTCCTCAAATCACGGAAAGAACGCCCTTAAACAGTTTCTCAAAACTGAAGATGGAGATGTGACCAATTTGGTTAGCAATGGTCAAAGGTTAGCCAACCCTACTCCTGAAGGGCTAATCAAGGTGGATTACTTGAACCTTACAGGCAGGTGAGTCGGAGCAGGGTTTTATCTGAAGTCTGCAGGAAGGTAGGCCTTCAGGAACAGAATTGGCTACCCCTGTTTGAGGGAAAATCACATCACTCTGCTTCATACTCTTACCCCTTTTTCACCGATATGGTTCATGCTCTTGTGCCAATCCTAGCTCTCAGCCAGTTCTCAACTGGAGCCTATTGAGAACCGTCCACGAGTTTCCACAGACTTGTGTTTACATTTGTTCACTACGAGTCCAAAACCTCATAGCGCTCAATTTTACAGTTTTGTCCACTTCTGCATTTGTTGGGTTCTTTTTTTTAGTGCTTGTAGTCGAAGACTGAAAAGTTACAGGAGGAATGGGACTGGGAGAGGTCCCTAAAGTATATGTCCGTTGAACAAGTTAGGAAATGACTAATTGTTCACAAATGTGCTGCTTTTCTCCACCCCTTCCTCCTGCATCAGTAGTACTGGGGTTCAGTTTATCAGGCTTTTAGGGCTGAAGTTGAACCGATCATTCCGGCTTAGAGCTTAACACTGTCCAGGAACCCAAACCAGAACTATATTGGTGGAAAAAGGGGAATTGATGCAGACAGTGATGAGCAAACCGGTGATACAAACCATAAAAAGTTGAAGTTCTGTTGAATTAATTGGAATGAGCAGATAATGGTGACCTGAACTAACTGCTTGATAATTCCATGCATGCTATATCCAGATTTCACTACATTGCTCTGGTGTTATTCACATATTGTGTTTTTAGACATTGAAAAAGGCTTCTATCGCTGAGTTTTGCCACATGGAGACAGCCAGAGATGCCATTCAGAAGGACATTCAGGAGGAGGTGGATGCCAAAATGTTTAAGATCAAGAAAAGCCTGATGGATCCGGCTCAAGGATCTGTGATGATCTCCCATTTTGGCAGCTCTGAGCTCAGGAAAAGATATGCGAGTATGACCGCTGCGGATGCAGTCATGGAAGTCTTCATCAATAGTGCAAATGTCTTCAATAAGAGTATGACAAAGGTAAGCAACTTAGAGTAAATGTAGGATAGGATCGTTATCTACTTTGTTCAAAACAAGCTCACCCATTTTAGGAGTTTGCAGATTGGTTATTGTTGTGGTTTGATGTCTCCTAATCACAAACGCCTACGTGACTGCTTTGCGATAGTTTGTTAGTATTAGTATGATCAATAATAATAGACATGTATATATGTGTGTGTGTATATGCTTTGTTTTTATTTAAAGTTTTGTGTATGTTGCAGTTCTTGAAGGAAATCATCTCTCGGTTTTTTTTTTCAGACAGACAAATATGAGTTTGAGTTTCAGTCAGGATAAGTCTTAAAGGAATACTTCACCCAAAAATAAAAATGACAGCATAATTTACTCACACCCGAGCCATCCTAGGTGTATCCTCGTGGTTTTCAACTCGGGACCCACTTTTTCCCATGGCCATCAAGCCGTGACCCACTCTGATCTCTCTCTCTCTCTCTCTCTCTCTCTCTATATATATATATACTGTATATAGTAGTCAACATTTGAAGTGGATCAAAAAAGTTAATTAAAGTTGTCCTAAGACTAGAATGCATTTAGGTTTTAGGACAACTTTGATGAAAGCTTTTGATCCACTTCAGATGTTGACTAGTGTATAGCTATGTATGTGTGTGTGTGTGCGTGTATTTATATAATGTGTGTGTATACATACATAAATATAATTAGTAAAAAATAAAAATAGTAAAATTTGAATAAAATTAATTTCACAAAAAGTTGAGACCGTTAAGAATGTGACTAGTACTGCATAAACAGTTAAGACTATTAAAAAAGTCTATTTTAGAAGGCTAATAAATAGCAGTCCCACACTAGTTTTGTTAATGTAATAACGTTGATATGAGCCACTAAAGCATATACAAATTGACAAAAAGTGAAAATATTTTTGGGTTAAGAAAACAACCATTACCATGTTGAAATTCTGTCTTATTTTTATTTATCCAAGCTTGGTGATGACATATCTATCCAAGGTAAATCTAACCTGTTTTGCTCTGAGCGGTTAACACATGAAGCAGATCAGTGGGGTTTGTTGCAAAAATATTTCTACTTTAAAAATTATAACTAAAATAACTAACTTCTGGCAATCGTTGTATGTGTGTTCGTGCGTTCGTTCTGTCTTCTTGACTAACCTCTGACTCGACGTATGATGCAAGCCACATTTGTAACGTAAGCTCGGAAGTGAATGGACAAACGAGGATAGAGCAATACTAAGTGCCAGTAATGAAAATAAAATATCAGAGGATTTCACTAAAAGAACAAATGCAGCTTGTGGCATACATCAAGTCAGAGGAAAAAAATATTAGTTTTTCATTTTAAAAATAGAAATAGAACCCATCGAACTGCTTCAAAAGACAGGTGTATGTGTTAGTTTTAATAATAATGGCATTGTTAACCCAAAAGTAAACTTCAAAGTGTGTTCCAGTTGTTTTAAATTGGCTCTTATCACTGTCTCCTTTGATCACAGTGCACAAAAAGCGGGACAAATATCACACCAACCAATCGTCACCTGTAATACTAATGAATTGCAATGGTGGAGAAGTTTATTTAGCTTGTTTCCAAGTATTTATGTCAGTACCAGATGAAATTCCCAGATTACCACCAATAATGAAACGAAAGGAGACATTGCTTTCACCATGCATTTGTCACATACATCCAATATGGCTTTTTATAGCAACCTTATCATTTAGCTGGCGAAATATTCTTTGGCGTGGACACAACCTTGCTTTTCTCATGTTGCTGTAAACCCATATTACATGCGTTTTACTTGATAACACAAAACAGGAACATTTTTTATTTGGTCTTTGCAATTACTGGAACTGGGTCTAAAGCCTTCTGTGGCTTTCGGCCTCAAGAAGTGTATGGTTGATGATGGGATTTATATTTTTGGGTGAACTGTTCTTTTAAATAGTGTCTCCTTTATTTCATGCTATGTTCTCGGTAATTGCAGTGGTAATTCCTTCTAGCTGTTTAAGGATGTAAACGGGTAGGAGAGGGATCATCCGCTGTCTTTATTAATGAGATGTCATGCTCATCATCTGCTAATCCCACCCAGAAATGTGTCTCCTAATACATTTGTCCTCTTGCACTCGCTGTTTTCACTGACCTTTCCTTCTTTAGTCACTTTGAGGGATTAGCATGTGATTGGGTCATTTCTGGTGGTGCACGTCCATGTATACTATCATGGTCTGGGTTGATGAATTTAATTCGACAGAGAATATTGAATGAATGTTCGTAATTTATTCGTTTTCTACGGTTCTTTCATAACTGCTCTGGAAGCAACTGATTGTGCTTTTTGTGTGTCCTCAGACTATTCAGACGTTCCTGTCATGTATAAACAAAGACAGGCTCGCTAGAGCCTTATTCCAGCTTGCTATATGCTGTGGCTCCTTGGACGCGCCTCAGGACCTGGTAGCTAAAGAAAAACCACAGAAAAAAGCAGAGGCTAAGAAAACAACAGAAGAGGGAGCCGCACAGATGCTCCCTACTGAAGGTGTCAACTTTTTAACTTCTTTAGTTATCTGAATCTCCCCTTTCAGCTTTAGCACCATCCACAGTATGACATTTACAGACAAACACCCCTAGTGATTTTTCCACTTTTTGGAAAGCCTATTAAATTATAGAAATACAATATATATTGTATTAATTTAGGTATTTTAATATAATTTATAAATGGACTTTTCGTTTTTTTTTTGTTTTTTTTTATTAGATTAATTAATTTGATTTCATTTTATAAATTACTTTTATTTTTAGAAAAACAGGTTAATAGAATATTTTAACTAGTAAACGTGTTAATTTTAAGTTATAAATCAATAAAATTATTTATTATTTACAAAATGTCCATAGAGAGATATTGTTGTAACCAGGGCTATCAATGTAACATTTTATTTATTTATTTATTTATTTTTTAGAGGAATTTAGTACATTCTTAATGTATTAATTTAGTACATTTTAAGTGTAAAATTTGTTGAATTAATGGGTTTATTCTGTCACATGAAGGTTTTGTACTAATACTAAATAGACTAAATGAATATAATTTTTTTTAATTATTATTTAGGATAATGTAGGATTTTTTCCTAGCAGGTTTAATTTCAGTTAATGTAATGAATAAATCAGCATATTCTAAAATTATAACAATAAAATTGTATTCAATTTAAAATGGTCACACTCTTTGAATTGCAAAGTTCTTTGCAGTTGCATTATTTTTGGTTTAAATCTGTCTTTTGTCCTATTGCTGTATAGTTTACTATATATATATATATATATATATATATATCAATATAGATATAGTAACATATAGGAAATAGTTTTGCTATTACTATATCTAAAGTATCCATGTTTGTTCAAATTTTTAAATATCACAATTTTCCAACTTAAATCCATATACAGTATACGTTATTCTCAAACATATTGTTTTTTTTTTTGCATAGCTGAAGTGAAGAGCTATTTTCAAGAGTGTGTCATTAATTCCAAGAGCACATTTACTGTGGCCCACCTTCGCACGCTGGAAAAGAGGATCACAGAGAAATACAAGTTCAAAGACTTCTGCCAGCTGCAGCAAGGAACCTTCCTTGATTTCATTGTCAACAACAAAAAGGTGTGCTTTTCTACTCGTGCAAAGTTTCTCTCGGCGTGTCTGTCAAAGCTTAACCGGTCTGGGTCTTGGTGCAGGTCTTGCAGGAGGCAGCAGGGGGCACCGTCTCCATCGATGGCCAGGATCCTGGAGTGAATGGCTTCAGACCGTCTAGACAGGATGTGTTTGAGTTCATCAAGCAGTGCGGGGAGGGAGATGACAGCAGAGTGAGTTTTGCAGCTTGTCTGTGCATGTAACGTGTCAAAAGATTTTTGCACGGTTCGCCAGATCACAACTCTGATTAATGTTTGAGAGATAGCCTCCTACTTACAGAAACATCCTACACAGATGAGCAAACACACTATATCTCTAACTAAACGATCAAAAGTGAAGATCTCATTTTCTCTTCTTTTTTTTGTTTTGTTTACATTTTGTGCAAGGTTTAATAATCCGTTTCAGCTAAAGAAGTATGGATTATCAGGCTTTACAGGGTTAAACAGGTTGACTGCAGAAAAAGTACAGTACATATGGGAATGAAACATGTCTGTGTTTTTGTTCTGGATCAGCTGGCGTTCATTGAAGCCGCTCTGAGGAATCATTACCGGGTCAGGGATAGCCGAGAGCTCAGTCACGGGCCCCTCAGTTTTCTCGTCAACCTCACTCAGAAGCAAAAGGAACTAAGCGGAGACACTGTCACTAGTGTAGTACGCTATGAGTGTCCTCTGCTGCCCATGGGCTCAGGGTAAGATGGTTAAAATCTCTACTTTTCATCAAGTACTCGCCTGTCTCTGTGCACAACCCTGTGAGCTATAAATGGACTGCTGTAAAACTAGATCAGACGGCACATAGAGAAATATTGCTTTAACTAGGGCTGTCAATATAACAGCTTAATTTAGCATGTTTTATTGAGATAAACTAAAAAGCTGTGTGTTTAAAAATGAATGCATTTAATCTGTCACCTGAATAGAAATATTTTGCAGTAATTTCAGAGATTTACTTTCTCCATTTTTTTGATATATGATTTAATTGTAGCTCATGTTATTAATAGAGCCCAACCGATAAAGGATTTTGGGCCGATACCGATACAAATAATTGTTGGTCTTAAAATCCGATATATCGGCCGATATTTTTTTTTTTTAATTTCAGAAACCTGCAACAAAACATTGACAGATTTCCCTAACATTAGTTATTTGTAGTTATTTAGGAGTTTGTTATTTAACTAACATAATATGATAATGCATTTTAAAAAGAAACTTGTTTCCTTTATTGTCACAACACAAAAGAGGAATATCAAAATATATTAAAGTTCTGATAAATAAAATGTATAAAAATAGAAACTTTAAAGTTCTTTGAACAAAAACACAATAAAACAACAACAGCCAAATCGAAGTTAACAGTAATGGTGTTTTGTCCGTTTTTATTTTATTTTTGAATATTAATTTATCGGCCATTATAAATGCAGATACCGATAATTTGGAAAATGCCTTATATAATATCGGCCTGCCGATAAATCGGTCGGGCTCTAGTTATTAATCAGCATACTGTGTCAGCATAAAAATATTTTAAGAAATGTCTTGGAAGTATCTTACTGAGCCCAACCATCGAACTGAACCGTTCCATTCCACACTGATCCAGGTCGGCTGGTACAGTTATGGTTTAGTTTTCCACTGCGGGGCTAATCATTTTGGGGTTTTTTTTACACACACATTCAGTCTAACATTCATATCTAAACCTTTGTTTGGTAGTGTAGCTAGAGGAATGATTAACACACACACACTGTACAATGCACAAAAACATTGTTTTGACTCATGAGTGTATGTGTTTGCTCTCAGGGAGTGTGTGGTGGGTTCTGTGGGTTTGCTGGGCGAGGTGAGCTGTGATCAGGCCCGTGCGAGTTTGCTGTCGGCTCCTCTGCTGCAGAATCTGGAGGAATGGAGTCAGTGGGAGCTGGTGTTTCAGCCCAACCACGGCCCTCTCAAGGACTTCATCGACAAGTACTGTGGTGCGTCACTTCACTAGAAGCGTGGTTCATAAAGAAATTCAAACTGTGATCTAGGGGTGTGAAGCGCTCCTATGATAAAATCTCAGTTGATGGTTTTACTGTGTGGAAGCTACATATACACAGTGGCCTCCAATAATATTAGCACCCTTGGTAAATCTGAGCAAAGGTGGCTGTGAAAATAAATCTGCATTGTTTATCTTTTTGATCCTTCATTCAAAAAAAGTCACAAAATTCTAGCCTATCATTAAAGTAAAACAATTGAAATAGGGAGAAAATCTCATTGTGAAATAATTGTTTTTCTACAATACTTGTTGGACACAATTATTGGCACCCCTAGAAACTTTTTTTATTCTGTTTCACTGAAATATATACAGGAGGAAAAAACAAAGCCCAAAATCACTTAATCTTCAACACAATGAGAAAAAACTAATGATATATTTATGATGTGCTGTAAGAGATAATTGAGCTGAAGTGGCTTTAAGAAAAGAGCTAGAGCAGTGAAAATGACCATTTCCACCATCAGGGAAATAATTAAGAATTTCTAATGAACATAAAATGTTACGAAGCTGCCTGGAAATGGACGTATTATCCTAATACACGGCGAGGAGTAGAGTTTGAGTGCTTAAGACTCTTCAAGGAGAGACAGCCCCTACATCAGCACGTTGTTCAGGAGGGTTTAAGCATATTCAGTTGTCAGACAGGTCTGGAACTACAAATGGGACTGGCTTCTATGATCAGATAAAACTAAAAAATAGCTTTTTAGCAGCAAACTCAAGATGGGTTTGGTGAACACAGGGATAAAGAGTACCCCGTGTGTACAATGAAGTATACTGCTGTGTTTTTGATGTTGTGGGTCTATATTTCTGCTGGACATTTTGTTTAGACACACGACATCATGGATTCTATTAAATACCAGCAGATAAAAATCAATAATTCACTGACTCTGTTAGAAATCTTATAATGGGCCGTGGTTGGGTCTTCCACTGGGACAATAATTCAGCTAATTATCCTGTAATTATGATTATGGATAAATTTGTTTTGCAGAAGTCTTTTGATTCTCACTGCTGTCTTCGTGTGTCCAGGTAAGACGGAGCTGCTGGCTCTGGAGGTTTCTCCTGGCCTCCTGCTGCGGGTCACCGCTGACACGAGCGACAAACACTTCTCAGAGGCGGCGCAGGCTCTGGACCCCGTCGGCACCGCCGGACACTTGGTCTCCATCGTGGTGGCTTATGGGATCCCAAACACACCCACAGCACTCCTGGCCAATCACATGGAGAGCGCGCTGAATGTAGCAGTCGCACAGGAAGGTAGGAGGACTTCTTCTCACACCACACGTGTCTCCACACTTCATCACACTTTGTCCTGCTACTGTTTGTTTATCTGTTAACACAGATGATCCTTCTTCCTACAGGGTTTTCACGACTCTGATCTGGTGATTTGTGAATGAATATAATCACTGCTGTTGATATGTAAACACATAAGAAATATAGATAAACAGAAGAAGTATTTTTTATGTTGAGAATGTATGGGTTTGTTCTCTAACAGCATGATTTATTTGTTTTTAACGGTCTTAAAGTCTTGATTTAGCTTTCAAAGTCTCTGCAGAAAGCCTGCCCTAATGAAAGGATGTAGTCTTATGTCTGTGTTCTGTGTTTGAAACAGAAATAAGGCCCGGGGAGGACGGATACTCATACGGCGGTGTGGCTCGGTTTGTGCTCGAATGCGTTGTGCTGATGCCTACGAGAATCTGCAAGGAGCTCCTTCAGCAGGTACCGAAACACTGATGAATGTGTCTTCAGATCCTCCTCATTACAGAGACAGAGAGATCTGTAGTGTTAGGGGAGGATCATTTTCCCATCATTACTGTGACACCAGGAAAGTGGAGTCTGAGATGTGGGCGGGTAGCAGAGGCTCTCGTGTGAAATAAAGGGTGTCTAGGTTGTTGTCATGGTGGCCGTTGCCGAGTGTCATTCTTCGGGGGTTAGAGGTTCACTCTCCTGTCACATCGTTAGTGTCGAACGCCTCTGGTGCTGCTGCTTCAGTCTTGTTATGACACAAACATGTTCACGAAGAGCAGAGAGGGCTCGCAACTTGCTTTCCCTTCTGGATATTTGCTTAATGATTAGAGATGAGCTCACAGTTAATCAGATGATGTATTTTTGAGATCAGTGGATATTTATGAGTCCCGATTGAAGCTGTTGTATTTACACACCTGAATGTATCAAGTTTTATGTTGCACGGCTATTAATGAAGTGCCAAATAAAATAAAAAAAGAAAAATTACTTGTAATTTCATATAGTATATCCAATTCACACACAAAAATAGCAAACTGAAATGAGTGATATATGTGACTCTGGACCACAAAACCAATTATAATAAAATATATCAAAACAAAAAATGAAATCACCTTGACAGTTGTCCAAATTAAGTTCCTAGCAATACATACTAAGGATTACTAATCATAAATTGAGTTTTTATATATTTACAGTTAAACATTTAATGTCTTATGGCTGGTTTTGTACCCCAGGGTCAAATACACGTTTAATTTTAAATGAAATACAGAATATTATACAATAAAAATTATATTTTAAAAATGCACTTTTTTTTCTTCAAATAAATAGGCATAAGTTGTATAAATAAAATAATCATTTCCAAAGGTTTTGGAATATATATATATTTAAAGATTAATGAAAAAAGTCTAGTAAATTATGATTTTATATATATATATATATTTTTTTTTATAAATATAAAACGGTTTAAATATACATAATATACATAAAAAAATACATATATATATATATATATATATATATAAACACACACACACACACACACACATTTGCTGTCATTAAATTTATTTCCATTATATCAGGCAATTGTAAACACCCATATTGGCAGAGCATTAATGATGAGCTGATTCTGTCGCCTGAGCTTCACCGCAGCAGCATTAGGATGTGTGTTTTATATTTTGCCGATTCTGATGACGCTGTGCAGGTGTTTTTGGAGCCGCTGTCTAAAGTGCTTGGTCAGGCCAGATCGAAAACACTGCTGCTGGAGGCTGCGCGCTCACACACACGTTACCTGAACAAACTGCATCAGATGGGGCTCCTGCTGGGAATCACAGAGTGGAGGAGCCACTTCAACGACAAACTGCTTCTGCCTGCTCCTCCTCAGCTGCCTTCAGAGATCAAGAAGGTGTGGAGTCGCTTCTAGTCTGTTTCAGCACAACGGTGTTTACAACTAGATTTTGAAAGCCTTAAAATTGGGCTTAACGATGATAACTTTACAAACGCATGCTTTTAAAAGTCCCCAAAAGTATACAAAACACAGTAAATACAAATAATGAGAAGTGATAAAACAGATTTTCTTTCAAAAAGAAGTTTGTTTATAATGTTTGAAACATTTAAAGTGAAGGCATTGAGATGTAGTATAATTTAGTTACAGTAAAGTAAAATAAAATATAATATTCTTAAATACTTTTTAATATACTATCAATTCTTAAAATGATTTTTACAGTAAGACAATAGAGGACTAATATTTCACATTTAGCTTAATGTTAATATTTTAATTAGTATTAAATATTTAATGTTTTTTTCATAGCCAAATAACATTTTCATACTTTGACAAATCGTGCAGCTTTTAAATTATATTTCTCTTTTCCTTACATCGTGCATTTCAAGTCATAAATGATATTCTTCAGTCAATGCAGAAGCAATGCAACACAAATATGTATGTATATATTTATAGTTTATCGATCAGAAACCTTTCAATCTGTGCAGTTTGTGGCGGATGACTGCATGAGTGACATGTCTTCAGTGTTGAGTCTGAATGAGATGGATAATGAAGAGGAAACAGGGCTCAGCACTTCCTCCAGCAGTCCCAGAAGAGCCCATCAGCAGGGTGAGGCACAATCTAATTTTATGTCTTGTCTTGTGCATAGTTGTTATATTACGTTCAGTTAATTATAATGTTTTTAATATTTCAGAAATAGTGAGATTAAGCCACATGTTAAACCTGGAGCTGTTTAATCAAAAGTTAAATCAAATCTGAATGTCTGTTGTTTAATTCTTAGGTTTAGTAAGAGAACGGAAAGCTGTCATGATTTTGGTGCAAGAAAACTTTAAAATTGAAAATAAAATGACAATAAAAATACCTGAAAACTAAATAAAAGAACATTAAAAGTAGAGATTAACATAAGGAAAGGTTTCCCATACTTGGAATTTGTGCTCTGCATTTATCCCATTCACAGCAGTGAGAAGTGAACAACCTGGGACTCGAACCCACGACCTTTGGGTTACAACGACTGTCCCTATTATGCATAATATTATCAATTCAAATATGGATAAAATTTGTAGAAATAAAACAGTAAAAAGTGCTGTCAAATTATTAATCCTGAATAATCAAATCCAAAATAAAGGATTTTGTTTACATAATATTTGTGTGCGTTCTGTGTATGCATATATTTAAGAAATATGTTTATTTTAAATATTTATATGCAATTTAAATCATATGAGAAAAAAAAAAAATATATATATATATATACACACACACATGTAAATATTTTATAAATTTACACTGTGTGTGTGTGTATATATATATATATATATATATAAAATAAATACACACATACACATTATTTAAATGAAAACTTATTTTGGATGTGATTCATTGCAATTAATCTTTTGACAGCACTAAAAAAGAGTGATAAAATATGCAAAATATGGCTTAAAAATTTAATTAAGGCAATAAAAAAATTACAGGGTAAAATGTGTTGAAAATTGTGTTTTGCAATAAAACCGTGATTAAAAAACTTGTGGATTTATGACATGAAAGACAGCAACTAAATGAACACATGTGTAAAAAACAATGCATTGTTTCTTCTTTTAGACGATGATGATGGCGATAAGGATGATGATGAAGATGAGCAGATGTACGAGTTGGTGTCTGAACACACCGAAGAGACGGACAGCAGTGAGGAAGAGGACGGAGAGAACTCGAGGACTGCTGATCAGCTGGATGAAGACGTGAACGACGAGCTGGATCAGCACAAAGCCGTCATAGAGGACATCAGGTTCATTCAGCTCTTAGTTTACACACTCTTCATAATTTAGCTCGGTGCTAATGCCGTTGCTCCTGATGCTGTAGGAAAACAGAGTTCGGCATCGGCGTGGAGCTGAACGAGGAGGGTCAGAACCTGATGAGGAAGCAGCAGGAGAGACTGGGCCGCAGTCTGGAGCGGCTCTCCACTGAACTCTACAGCAAAGACACACACTTCGTGCTGGAGCTCATTCAGGTCAGCATCTGCAGATCAGTAGAGCTGCGCGATTAGTCCTTAAAAGATTGCGTTCTCGATTCGAACACCCATGCAGTCTAATTTCTAAATGACAACAATTCGCCTGTCTATTAAACGTTAAACCTTTCATAAAAATCTTAGCGTATCATTAAAATCTGCTGTTATCATTCTAGCAGCTCACAAACAATCTTTTCATATGATCATTTAAATAATGTGTCGATTAAAGTGTTTAACCACGAGGTGACGACAAGTTTAAATGTATTTGTCGCTGGATTGTTCGTTCAAGAGATTCGTTCAAAAACACCGAATCATCCAGCGATGAGACAAGTGTTGAGTGAGTGAGTCATTGAATCATTCATTCAAACAACTTTTTCATAATTGTAAAATAAAAAATTGGTACGTTTACAAAAAATGACAAATTGGTATAAAATTGGTTTTCTTATATATACACTATATTACCAAAAGTATTCGCTCACCTGCCTTTACTCATTCTATGAACTGAAGTGCCATCC
>JAUMHR010000062.1:81361-92406 GCA_032361145.1 Enteromius fasciolatus | reverse complement strand
AAACCTTCTTAAGAGCGACCTTAGCAGGTGCTGTCCATTGATATCGATGCCTCTGATCGATTGTGCGCTCTTTCCTTCACAGCGGTATTGGAAATGTATTGAGAAAACAATGTTCTTTATAAAGAAGCATTACAATTATTGGGGCTAGTTTAAATATGTACATGCAGAAATAAATACGTTTATGTGTTTACAATTTAGCAAGTGCGCAATCACAAAAGTGTGTTAGCGTTCTCCGTATGCCGACCCACCAGCCGTATAACGTCGACCTCGATTGAACTGCATTATAAAACAGAATGCAACTTATTAAGTGTAAATGTTTTTTTTTTATTATTATTAATTTTTTTTCATTCACGTCATTAAATAGATGGCATGGTTTACACCTTTATTGGGAAAACAAAGTGCTCCTTAACCCTTCCCAATGCATTATTTTCAACTTTTTTATTATTTCTTTCATTTTTATTCAGAATAAGTGATTTTATAATTTTTCTTTGTGTTATTTGAAATTATAAAAGGGGCTAAGAGGGGGTCTCGCCCAGGGAGTAATTCAATGCAGAACCGCCGCTCTGAGTGTCCAAACACAACGGTCTCCAAAAAATGCTATAAAGTTTGTGTAAACTCATATTTCTGCATATAGACTCTTAAGCCTTTTCTGTCAAGTGGTTCGCCAGCTGATGTGCTTTAGGATAGTAATTAAAAAAGCTAACAACCATTAGTGTATGGAAAATGTATTAATGAAAACACATCTATTCACTGGGTGTAGGCTATAGTATTTTATAAATTTTAAAGTCAAGTAAAAATGTCAATTTAATACTGAATCAGATTTTATATTGAATGTTCATTTAAACTGTTGTTAAACTGTGATGTAAAGCTTTTTGCGTATTGGTGGTCACGTCAGCAGCGATAAGGTACAGCTAAGAGCGCTCCAGACCAACCTTACGAACGAATGACGTACAAGGAATACTTAACTAAGAAGGTTTCGGAGAACAGGCGCTAAAGATAAGGTACGTCTTAAGGTAGAACTTAAGAACGACGTAGCGTTAAGGTGGTTTCGGAGAACGCAGCCTTGGTAACTAGATTGTCAAGTGCAGGTGTCCATCTTTTTAAAACCACATTCAGTGGCGTTTGTGGGAGGACTGCACAGAATATCAAAATTAAATTACAAATGTAGAGATTACGATTTAATATTTCAAAATAGTAAAAGTAACTAGACTGGCACATGACTTTTATTGGTGTAATTTTAGTATTAATAAGATTATTTATTCATATTTAGAATTTTTGATTTTCTAGTTTCATTATAAAGATTTAGTTTTTGTTTTTTGTTTGCAATATTTTTTTTATTTTTATTAATTATTATTTTAGTTTATGTTTTTGTACATTTAATTAAACTAAATGCAAATGAGATGTTACTTTGTCAAGTAGCTGACAACTAGCATGTTATTTTTTTTTTTCCCATTTAATCTATTTCAGTAAATGTTTTTGGGTTTAGTTAATTATAATAACCCTGGTGCTTATACACTGTATTTACCGGCTAAAGATTAGGAAACATGCATTTTGGTTTTATCATTTTCAGTTTTTAAATACATTTAAATATCAGTTAAATGACATAAGTTTAATATTATGCAGCCCCGATTTGTAAACACTGTCCTAATATCAGTACTGAAATACTGTTATTATTATCTAAAATGTAAATATAATGTGCATATATTATGCACATTAAATAAAACAAAAATGAATAAAATCTATATAGACGTTGAAAAAGAAGAAAAAAAGCCAGAACACTGCTATGATTAAAATTATAATGGAAATATAAAAGAAAATATTAATTTAGACTAATAGTATATTTTTTTCTGTCATAGTGACTAATGCATGTATTAACAAATTATTAACAATGCCTGTGGTGTTTTACGCACAACTCTGCACTGTTTTGTTATACAGGTCAAAAGGGCATTGGCTTTAAATCAGTGTTTAAAGTCACCGACTGCCCTGAGATCCACTCCAATGGTTTCCACATCCGATTTGACAAGAACAGCGGCCCCATGGGATACATCCTCCCTCACTGGGTCGAGCAGGAGCGGTCAGTGAGTGCCGGCGCCAGAGAGATCTCAGAGCGGAGGTTAAACAAACACACAATATTCATAGTTCTCACTTCATAGAGTGCCAGAAAACACTTTAGTATCTATATTACATCTCCTTTCTCTGTTAATAACTGTAATTTGTGTATAATTACTTGCAACTAACCCTAAACCAAACTCCAAATGGTACGGTTTCACAGAGAAGACTTAAGCCTAGTACTGAACTAAAGAGCATGTCTAAGCTGTTTTAACTGAAAGAAACTTGCCCAAACTGATTCTAAGAAATGTAAGCGTTGTTGTTTTGTCTCAAGATGCACATCAGTAGTGTTTTTATTCAAAGCAAAAGTTATCCTGATTGATCTGTGGAATAATCCTGGCTCAATCTAAGCCCTGTCTGTGAAACCGGGCTCTAGTTAATTAATATTGTTCTGTACTAAAATGTATTTTAAATTAATTACATTGTAAAAAAAGACACTGTAAAATAGTGCAGTTAAAATATATATTATCCTTTATTATTTTTTTATTTATATATTGTTTTAATTAATTAAATTATTTATTTTATTATTATTATTATTTACATATTTTTAATAGTTATTAATATTTTTATTTTCTTTATTTTAATTAAGTGTTCAGAGATCAGAATATTGTCTTGAGTCTTGAATGTTAGCTGTTTTGCTTTGCAGCCTGCCTAAAGCCGCTAGTGTAAAAATATCGTTCAGACATCCCAGTTGCCTTTTTGTTTGTGCTGTTGTTATAAAACGGCTCTTTGGTGTCTATTTTTATTGTAGATGGTCTACAAAGATCCACCTGCCCCTGCTCTCAGAGAGCTACCAGACTAAAAACCTCTTCCATGATGTTCATCCCTCTCTGCTGCTCTTCCTCCATCGCCTTCGCTCCATCTCCATCTTCAATGAGGTGAAGACCTGCTTCATGCATCATCACCCGAAAAAAAACTATTAACCCAAAATAAAGCCTGCTGTATTAGATTTGAAGCTGTTATAGCTGTCACACACAACCTACTCCATGCCTTAAATACTTTAAACCTTTTTATCAGTCAGAGATGGTGCTTCATGTGTCTTTTTGCGGCCAAATTCTTATTGATTTTAGTCAAGTTGACATCAGAATAACTGTAGTAAGATTTCCAGGCGGACTGAAGCAGCTTTATGTGATTCTCCATCAATCATTATTTGGTACGTCTCAAATCAGATCATCAGGATCCTTTTGAGGAACGTTTATCTCTCGATCATGACTGGATTGCATTGCTTTATATGTTATGAATATTTAAACCTCATCTTATTAAGACACATTATCAGAGCGATGACTGATATTTATATCAATTTATGTAAGTGTCTGCCGTACTGTCATAAAGATCTCATTACAAGCATCAGTATTTAATTATGTACTGTAAATATCAGCATAATTTGTTTAATCTTCAGGCCGAGAAGCGTTTGGTGTCGATGACGCGGCGTGATCTGAGCCATAACATCCTGGAAGTAGCGCACACCGGAGGAGAAGAGCGTTGGCTGGTGGTCAAGAGAATGCTTCAGCCTAAAAAGGCAAGTGTTGCACACATTTATCTGCTCATGTATGAGAAAATGCACTAAATCCAAGCATTGCTTCTTTATTGTTCACCTGCGTCTTTGTCCCAGTTTTGCCATCTTTTAATTGGCCTCTGTTCGCTTCTCATGACACGGCGTCTGTATGTGTTTGGGGGACGTTATGCAAGTGTTCTGTGCTTTATACCTCTGGGAAACAAAGCGTTTTTCACTCTCGTCTCATTCAAACTTCATGCAAGGAGGCTGATTAGTAAAGTACAGTGAATGTGTTTCGTGTGTCTGCAGAGACAGTTTGTTTCCTTTGTTCTCAGAAGCAGCAGAGATTCACTGCACTTTCTGTCCGTCTCTTTTGTGACTTTGTTTCACCTCTAGTTTTAGCACTTTGTTGACTGGAGACATAGACACGGAAATGCATTTAAAGACTAGTTCACCTAACACCTAACTAACTTTTATTAAATTTATACAACGGGATGTTTCAGCATGTTTTTATTTTTTTGAAATCATGATGTCTCTACCCTGACACTGACACATGATGAGCGTGTGTCTGTGTTTCTGTGCAGATTAAAGAAGACGTGGAGTCGACAGAATTGGCTCTGGCGTTCCAGCTCAGTGACTCGTCTTCCTGCGATGTGAAGCCTCAGAAACAGCCCGTCTTTGCCTTTCTTCCACTTCGCAGCTTCGGTTTCCGTTTCATCATCCAAGGTTTGTCTCGTGCATATGTGCATCATGGTTATCCGTCTACCTGAGGTTGTCATTTTATTTTTTTCACATCAGGGTTACTATCACTAATTAATACTAAATCCATCAGAAAAGAAAACTAAATAAATTTTAAATCAAATAATTATAAAACATGCTCATTTTATTTTAGGTAATGCTAAGTTAGTGTAGTTTACCTTTCATTTATGAATGAAATAAACTAGAACTAATAACCAGTGTTATTTTGGTATCATTCATATTAGATTTTTTATTGTATTGTGGTTCATTTAGTCGTTTAGCAGACACTTTTATCCAATGCTTAACTTAAAAATGAGGACATGATTTCAGCTTGATTTCAACATTAACAACATTCAACATTAAGTACTGTGCAAAAGTCTGAGGCCACAAGTATCTTCAGCAACAAAATATTTTTAAGTGGGTTATTTCTATGTTTTGCGGTAGCGTTTCAGTTGAAAATATCAGTTTACATTTCCAAACATTATTTTTGTCATTTATTGTAATAATGCGGTGAGATTATTGTCTGACAACAGGTCCTTCATCTTGGAGACGTTGGCACAGTTCTTCTGGATCGAGTCTGTCTCAGTTTGTTCTGTTTCTTCATGTGACTCCAGACAGACTGATGATGATCAGATCAGATCTCTGTGTGGAGCACTGGCTGTCGTCAGACAATAATCTCACTGCATTAATGGACACTGGACATATAGACATATGAAAAACCTACTTAAAAAAACTCACAAGCAAATAAACAAAAACTAGGGCAAATTCACACCAAATAAAATGTAATAAGTGCAAAAAGAAAATATAAATATATATTTTTATAAATATAAAAATATAAACACATTCTATGATAACACTGGTGTTTCCTGTTGTAGGTGATTTTGACATCCCTTCCTCCAGAGAGGACGTGGACAGGGACAGTTCCTGGAACCAATGGCTTCGCTCTGAGATCCCGCAGCTGTTTGTAGACGCCATGGACGTCTTCAGTGTAAGAACGCAGCGGAAGACGATGTTCCTCCATTAATTTGCATGCATTTGAATTTAAACCCCAGCTTCAAATGAAGGTCAAGGCTCTGTTTAAGGAGCTTCTTTTAGCAGAAACAAGAAACAAACAAAATGAAGATTTCTAGCGCTAGTGAGCACATGCAATGTCAATCCCACAGCAACACCCAGAGTTCAGCGGGCTCGGCGGCCTCTGTTACTTCATGCAGTTCATCCCTCAACCAAGTGAGATCCTGGACTTCTTCAACCCAGTGGCCAATCAGATCATTCAGCTGCTGAAGGGCAAAGCGTGCCTTCCTGCCAAAGAGGACAGCGGTAGGTACCAGAGTTCCCTTTAGGGGACAATGTTTGCTTTAACTGGCTTTTTTTGGGTAAAATGTTATAATTAAATGTCTGGACTGTTTTAACCAATCGTTCTGCTCAAAGGTGGGCCTTTTTGTTCATTTAGAGGCCGTTTTTGCTGATATTTACAGCCATTAAAAGCATAAGCTGACTCCTGTATCTTTAGAGGGCCGTGTGGAGTTCAAGCAGCCTTCCCAGCTTGCCGTGTGTCAGGACCGTCTGATCCAGGACGTGATTGGAGGAGAGGATCTGTGCAGAAACCTGAGTCTGTCTTACCTTAATCCTGCGCTGCAGTCGCGTCTCTCCGGCTCGCTGCTAACCGCACTGGGCGTTCATCGCCTCAGAGCCGCCGAGATCATCACCGTCACCTGCGCTATGGCCAGAGAGCTCGTGCAACACAACCAGCTCAAGACAGGTGACTTCTGCTGTGATTGTGTGCAGAAACCTGCAGGTTCAGGGTGTTTTATGAATGGATGTTCGTCTCTTCTGCGCAGAGCACGATCTGAAGAAGCTGGCCAGGCTGTTGGTGTGTAACTTTCGTGCGCTGGAGCCGGAGTATGAAGTGGACGCCCTGCTCCAGTCCCTCAAAGACGTGCCCGTGATCCCTCTGGCTAACGGCAGTGTGGTTTCTCTGAGTTCAGAGGGAGTTTTCTTTCCTCTCAGTGACGTGGCGCAAGCTCAAACAGGTAATTCATCAACATCTCAATCTTACAGTCCTACAGTGGAACCTTTCATGATATAGGCTATATATATTTGGTTTGACTAATTAAAGAAATTTTTTTTAAATTGTTAAATGCAGCCCTGTCCAGACCTGTTTGTTATCTTACATCAATGCATTGCTGACGAACATGATGCAGGATGATTAAAATGCAATTACATGAGAATAAATTCAATATATGAGAACCAAAAAATTAACTCTTACATTTATATCAGTTCAGAAATATCACACTGGCCCAAATACATGCACCATTGCAAATGTTATATTGATTTACAACAATTGAGTATTTGTTTATTTTTATTACATTTATTATTTAAATGTGATTTTTTTTTTTTTTTACAAAAATTTGACTATTGTCTGGTTTTGCTCAATTTCAAACATTTTTATATATGATGTATTTGTGTATAAATGTTTTCATAAATAACAAAAAAAAAAATTATGGACAAAAAATTGTTTCATTGTCAAGTCGAGCTTCATTGTTTTTTTTTGTCTCATAAATAGACAATGAAAATAGTTTTTTATTAATAAATAATATATTTATAGATAAATATTTTTGCATAAATAAGTAAATAAATTATTAAAGTGCAGATTGTTTTCAGCAGATACTCAAGATTCTGTATCAGACATTAAAAAAATGCCATCATGCTATCTTTAAACTCAATATTTCTTATAAATTTAAAACAGTAAATGGATAGATTTTTAGTAAAACATGCCAAATTTCATTTCCTTATTTGAAAGTCTATGGGAAAACTATGGGAAAAGTCTACATAAGAGATATGAACACTGTTATATGAGATTCAAACTGAATTTGTATATGAACGTGATCAACACACGTGCATAGAGCATATCAAATATGGTCAATAAAAGCTCAAACATGCAATCTTGACATTCAGCTTCTGTTTAATCTAAAATGAACACTTGTTGCTTAAATGTCTTAAAAGTCTTGTATTCAGTCTGCAGCTGCACAGATGCAGACAGATTCATCTTCATCTCCTGCTTATTTCCTGAATCAATGCAGTGAGTCACAGGAGAGAGTCATTACGTGCGTCACTGCAGTCAAAAAAAGGGGTTGTTTTGTGAATGAAACGCCAACTTGTGATAAATTTGTCCTCTAAAATCTTTACCTCCAATCTCAGTTCTGAAGCAGACTCCCACATACGCTTTATCTTGAACGACCCGTTTATCTTCTATGGCTGCTGTCAGATAAGTCATAAGAGATTCGTCTAGTGAAAATGTGAGTTGAGTTGAATGGAAACGAGCTTAGCTGATGCTGTGTGTCAGGTAGAGTCACGTACGTCTGCTAAAAGCAGGGAAGGGATGAATTAAACATCGGTTTTGGGGCCCAGAGGGTCTGGGAAGTGGGTCACGCAGTCGTTCGTGTGCACTCATGTTTCCTGACGCTGTAGATCTGCAGGCTCTGTACCAGGACCTGAACATCGTGGAGCCGCGGCTGCTGGTGTGTCTGGATGAACTGGGAAACTCTCAGGTGCGGGAGCTGCTCCGGAGACTGAGCGTCCATGAGCTGGAGCCACAGCAGGTCCTGCAGCAGCACATCTACCCGCTGCTCAAGAGCAAAGCCTGGGAGGTCAGAGACACTTCTTCTGCTGGTGACACCTTCATCTAAAGCACACTTAAAGGAACACCTTTCTTGAAAATAGGCTTATTTTCCAACTCTTTCAGAGATAAAGGAATAGTTAACCCCAAAATTAAAATGGTCATAATGTATCCACCCTCGAGTAGTTCCAAACCGGCATGAATCACTTTGTTCTGCTGAGCACAAAGGAAGATATTTTGAAAAAAAGTTTACAACCAGGCTGTTTTGGTCACCATTGACTCCATTATGGTGGCCCAAAACAGCCTGGTTACAATCAAAGTATGTGATTGATACAGTTTTGGAACTACTCAAGGGTGAATAAATTATGACCATTTTAATTTTTGGGTGAACTATTCCTTTAAATCAGGTAATTTCAGTTTAAACATGCCGTACTAAAAACACATTACTTGTGTGCATTTTAAGACCAAACAATGGTACTCCACTTTTTTTGAAAATAGGCTCATTCTCCAACTCACCCCGAGTTAAAAAGTTGAGTTTTACCATTTTTGAGTCTAGTCAGCCGATCTCTGGGTCTGGTGATAGCACTTTTAGCATAGCTAAGCATACAGTAGTTCACTGAATCTGCATCTCGTTTAAAAATGACCAAAGAGTTTCAATATTTTTCCCGTCTAAAACTTGACTCTTCTGTCGTTATATTGTGTGCTAAGACTGGCGGAAAATGAAAAGCTGTGATTTTCTCGCTACAATGAGAACTACAGAAGTTTCGAGGTTTAAATAGGAAAAATATGGAAACTCTTTGGTTATTCTTGAGCGAGAGATGCTGACGGTCTAATCAGATTCAATTATCTATGCTAAGCTGGGCTAAAAGTGCTAATGCCAGAATGGATTAAAAAAACCCGGTAAAACCCAACTGTTTAACTCATTTTCAAAAAAGGGGTGTTTTCCTTTTAATACATGAATGTTAATGGCTCTACATACTTTGTGCTTTTTCCAACCCACGTCTTTAACCACTGAGCCAAATCACTTCTGTTTAATTTTCTATTCCATTTGCATTAGCTTCATAAGAGAAGAAAAATGGTTAGTTCACCCCAAAATGAAAATTCTGTCATTAATTACTCACCTTCATGTTGTTCCAAACCTGTTTTCATTTAATTGAATATGTATAATATGTTGTCTAAATACAATAAAAAGAAAACACTTGATGTCAGTAATTACAATTCTGGACGAGTATTTTCACGGTATGATACAAATTATAAAAATTTAAATGTACACTTTTAAGGTATTGTAATTAATTCAAAGGCGTTCATTAAAATCTAAATCATTTCATAAATATATTTAAAATGTTTACTATTTTGTCTCATTTCAAATACATGCTAAAGTCAGTCGTTCTGAAAGGTAAATGTAAATATTTTTTGTGTAGATTACTGCTCAACAATACAGTTGTTCAATTTAAATAAAAAGTATAATACTGGCCAGTAACCAATAAGGTACAGATATACATCATGCATGTGTAGATCACATGATCTCTTCTTACCGCTCAGCTTGCTTAGTCTGTGTCCTTTAAACTGCATTACAGCCAAGCCGGAGAGAGATTTACACACGCTTGGGTGATTCATAACCGCTCAGGTTGTTTGAAACCGAACCAAGCGTGTGAAATGCATTATGTGCTGTTCTATAATGAATGTTCCTCATGATCTTATTTAAATGACTCTCCTTGTAGAAAAAGCCTCAGGACATCGTCATCAGCTACCTGGTGTTCATCAAACTTCACTCTCAGGATCAGGATTACAGGAGCCTCGTCACAAACGTCCCTGTGCTGACTAACAAGGGATTCCTCTGCCCCGCCGAGCACAAAATACACTTCTCCAAAGAGTACGGCAACATTGACCTTCCCAGTGTGCTCCCCGGTAAACACACACACACAAATAATTACAAAGATAAAATATTTGTAAAAAATTATTATTAAATTTATTTTATTTTATTATTTTTAATTGAATGTATTTTTTTAACCATATAATAAGTACATATAGCTAATTAATATTACTCGGTACTAAAATGCACTGAAACAAGGACACCTTAAAATAAAGTAACTTTTTTGTTTTTTTTTAAGTTTAAATAAAAATTATATTTAACATCAGAAATTGAAATAAATTAAGTTAAGCGAAAATTAATACTTTAGAATTTTAAAGTTGATACTTTTATTTTAAACAAAATAGTGTAGAGTTGTGGCAATGGGATTTAAACATTTAAATATTAGAATATTTCAAACTCCACTTGATTTTGCATAATATTTTGGTTCCAAAAGTATGCCTACTGAAATATCAGCAACGCAATGGAATAAAGTCCTCAGTCTGTCATTGTCCCAAGTAGTTGATTCACTTTTGAAAGTAGTCACTGAACTTAGGAAAGCATGAAATGTGCATGAACATGGAGCATTATGCAGTGCGATGGAGCCGTTTCATAAGCAGTTGTGTCCCTGTGGTAGGTGTGGACTGGGTGCTGCTGGACGCCTGCTATCTGAGGGCCGAGCGAGACACCAGCGGATGGAGAGACTTCTTCGGTGCTCTGGGAGTGAGAGACCTGCTCATCTTTAGGAAGGAGAAGCGCATATTCACTGCCTCTGAGCTGGTGAGACGGGCTGACGGATCTGTGTGTGTGCGACTGTCAGACTCGAGCGTGTCGTCACGAGTTAAACCGACAAAGCATGTCAGCGTTGCTTTTGTTATGTGTGCAGAACAACAGAGAGATCAGAAGCAGCCTGTATTTCAGCCAATCACTGCTCTCTCTGCTGCCAGCAAAATTGGCACTAACTGATGATAATAAACAGGGCAAGTCGAAGCTGAGCTCCTCATCCTCCCTCAGTGTCTTCAATAACACTTCGCTCAAATTTCTGTGTCGTTATGCATCCATAAACCAGAGTAAACATTGATTTTAATGCATTAATTAAACATTTTATTATTAAAATGTATTAATTAATATAATGTAAAAATTATAATATTGTCTACATACATTAAAATCAGTGTTATTACAATAGCATCACTTATCCACATATAATTAATAACATTTAAAATTAATATTTAATAAAC
>JAUMHR010000060.1:18035931-18052900 GCA_032361145.1 Enteromius fasciolatus | reverse complement strand
CGAGGTCAAAATTTACTAGTATTCCTATCTTTGTGGGGACAATTGGTCCCCACGGGGATATAAAAACCAGTACACACCTACACAAACACATGCACACACACACACACACACACACAGTCCTACACATGCACACACACACACAGTCCTACACATGCACACAGTGAATGAGAGAATCATCAGATGTCTCACACTGACAGGAAGTTGATGGGCGGTGCTGAAGTCAAAGAGCTGCTCAATCACAGAGGATCGGAGAGTGAATGTGAATCTAGTCACTGATATATCGGCTGTAAGTGTGTTAAACACACCATATGTGTGTGTTATTGACACATTCAACATCAAACTCTGAACACAAACTTCCTCCTTTCTCAGTCACTCATCCAATCAAAGAGAATCTGAACACTGATCAACAACGAGGCCCAGAGAGAGAGAAAGGAGAAGAAGAACAGGAAACGGCTGGAGGAAGTCGACTTCACAACACAACCACTGCCTCAGAGTTTAGTAATTCATGACGACAGAGGAGCACTGAGACAAGGTCAGACACACACACACACACACACGCACAATGGTTCCCATTTTTAAAGCATTAAGATGATTTTAACTCAAATATGAAAAATATCATCTTAACGCTGGATTAGTTTGATTAGTCTTCTCCAGATGTTCACTGAGGGACTAGTGTGCTGTGATTATTCTGATGTTATCACTCTCATTCTGACGGCACCCATTCACTTCCATTACTGAGACACTGATGAAAGGCACTTGTATTGCTCATCTCACTACTAAAGATGGTTATCCAAACAGGCATGGATTTAGAAACCACCAAACACTTCCACATTTTCTCTAAATAAAGACAGTTACACGAGTAAGTATGGTGACACAAAATAAGATGCAACAGTTTGTTAAGTGGATAAAAAAGACAACTATAATGTATGTCAGAAGAGCACTTGGCAGCACTCTTCACGTCCGTCGATACACCAAGGAGTGATGATATTACAGCTCCGAGGTCAAAGTGCTGCCAGGTGCTCTTCCGACATTCATACGCACTAGCTGGCCCAAAACAGAACTCAGGACCGCGTGTGTGTGTCTGTCAAGACCGTAGGCTTCTCTTTAGTCAGATTTTTCAATCTGCACTACACAAGCCGAGCCTGCACCGGTGCGAGCTTACAGCCGACAGTCAGAGCATTACGCCACGATAGTGCGGACCCCGCGAGGACAGGGCCGTTATCCTGATTAAGTGCTCACACTGAGACCCGAGATTACTCGGAAGAACATGGAAAAACCTTTAATGTCAGTCGTTGTTTCAATGTTGAAAAAAGGTTGTTTAAAGGTAACTGTTCAAGTTAACAAAACTCTTCAAATTGAGCACCATGATACTGTGTATGGTTGTTAAGGTGTTTAGTTTGGTTGCTAGGTGTGTTCTTCCTGTCTGGTGTGAGACTGCCTCTGGGATTTCCCAAGTTAGGTAAAAACATTAGTGAAACACATGCAGTATATTAATACACACACGAGTGTGTGTGTGTGTGTGTGTGTGTGTAATAACACACAGGAGTGTAGGTCAAACCAAACATCTCTTAAACCAGCCTGAACACACAGAACACACACAGAAGCCTCATAACGTGACATTAAACGACCTCAAACACAGCCTCACTCTCACACACAGCTTCTTCCTCGTTCAGAGTCTTCTCAGCAGATCTTAAGAGGTTCAAGTGAAAAAGATTTCTGTTTTAAGAATTGATCACGGAAAGTTTCTCTGGGGAACCAGTAATGGCTCTTCTACAGAACCACTTCAGAGTAACTTGTTTTTAAGAGTGTGTAAGGTGATCAAAAGATTCATTTAATAATAAAACGAAGGTATAGACTGCTATACGGTGTCCAGAGCCCTCTGACCGCTCACATTAACTAGTGATAATATAACCACAGCGCCACCTGCTGGAACAGAGAGAAGAAATCTCACAGACGGAGGTGTTTCACATCTTTAATACACACATACAAATCCCTAACCAGTGTGTGTGTGTGTGTGCGCTACACAACAAAACAGGTAGAAAAGCACACAAACTCTCTTCAGCTACAGAAAACTCAACTCAAAATATTCCTGGCTCCTCGCTGGAGCTTCCTCACAATCAAACACGTCTGTATGTAGTTCTGAAGAGCGTCAGTCGTCTCTCTCTGGACTCTCGCTCCTCGCTGGGCTGGGAGACGCTGACCGGCTGCAGGCAGAACAGGAGAAACGCTCGTTCACACAGATCTGGAGCGGCTGAGATTTACACACACACGTCTCTGGAGTTAAAGAAGCGCAGGAAGTGTGTCGGTGGCTTTGCTGTTTGCACACGACAGCGAGTGTGTGACACATCTAAACATCTTCTGATACACACACTGACTGCTCAGGAAGCATTTCCGTGGAAAGTGTGATGCATTGTACTCTCAGACAATAACTGGTAAGATTATAAATGTTTGTAATGTCACTTTCTGTCTCAGAGACATGGCTTCTTCATCCAGATCCAATCTCCGATGGATGTTATTCCTTCACATTTTCTTTAAAGGACATTTTTAATTCTGTTGCCCACATCCTACCGGCCATATATTATATTATATTATAATATATTATAAACAGTTCTGTGGTGCCTCTCTTGAATATCTTTAATAATTATAGGCCTATCTCAAAGCTGTCACTTATATCCTAACTTGGTGAAGGTCATTAATGTACAGCTTTATTCTCATCAGACTGCCTGATAAATGCTTGATAAGGGCTTTAGGGCGTCTCACAGTACTGCTACACATGCTCCTCGGATCCTGGAGATGGGGTCATCTTAATTCTTTAAGATCTGAGCGCGGGATTGTTATTACATCACCTGGAGAGGGGGTGGTATTCATGTTATAGTGTTTAGTGAGTTCTCCTCATATCCTCCATTAATGCTGACCGGCACAACTCTGTCTTAACATCGATCACATGTGGTTCAACACGCTTCCTTCTGGCTCTATTTTTCACAAATATGACGCCTCTTATCACTCTTATGCTAATTTGATCTTGCGGTTGTGGAACATCTGTCACAAATGTGAAAGTGTCTGGCCTGAACAGACCCGCAGTGAAACAGGAGCCGATATTCAGCCGTTTCACATTCGAATAATATTTCATCATTATTAAAGTATTTTTGATGAAATAAATACAGCCTTCATGAGCAGACGAACCTTCTTCAGATTTCTGTCATTAAATCACGGTGCAATACAATCCTGTTCATGCTTTTCCATAATTTATGCATTTCACATTTACATTAACGGCTTATGTTTACATAAAACTCATCATTATTATTATAAATAATGATGATGTGTGTGTGTGTGTGTGTGTGTGTGTGTTCTCACCTCCTAGCTGCAGAGCCGGATTTGGATCTTCTGGCTGAACCAGACCTGGAGAAGCAGAACTTTCTGATCAACACAAATACACTAATGCAATGATAATAACAGCAGTGTGTGTGTGTGTGTGTGTGTTTTGAGAATGTAAAAGTGTGTGTGTTTCCTGTAAGGGGTAGGTTTAGGTGTAGGGTCAGTGTAGGACAATACCACATACAGTCTGTACATAGAAACACCATTACACCTATGAAGAGAGAGACCCCAGAAAACATGGACACACTACAGGAGTGTGTGTGTGTGTGTGTGTGTGTTACCTGCTCCTGGGAGCCGAACCGGAGCGAGAGCGGGATCTGGACCTGGAGGAAACAAACTATCATCCATTCACCTGCAGCAGACATAGCTTACTATCATTCAAATACTAGGATTGCTTTTTATTTCTATGTTTATTTTAATGTTAGTCCAAGTTCTAGTAATTTTGTTATTTTTTTAAATAAGACTAAACCGTTTTTTAAGTTATTTCAGGATATACTGCCTTGGAAACTAGCTTGATTAAAATTAACTTTAAAAAAGATATTTTATTTTAATTCAGTAAACATTATACTATACAGTAATGCATTTCGTGGTTTAATGTAAATATATTAACTCTAAAATGCACAGCAGTTACAGAAGATCATCTGAACACACACACACACACACACGCACACACACACTCTCTGAATCACTGTTACACCATGCATCAGTCACTCACCTGGAGCGTTTGGACGTCACAGATCTGGAGCGTCTGGGAGAACCAGAGCGAGAGCGACGAGGAGAGATAGATCTGGACCTGAGACATCAATCAGACACACATCTGAGTGAAGGATCATACACACACACACACACACACTCACACACACACCTTCTCCCTCTGCTGCGGCTGCGGGAGCGCCCGTATCTCCTCCCTCTGGACCGAGAGCGGGAACGGGAGCGAGACCTGTCCAGAGGAGTCCCGAGGAGAAGAGTGGACAGGGACAGAGGAGAGAGACGAGTGTTAGTGTCACAGATTGACTGACTCCTCTGACCCTCAGGCACTGACCTCAACTAAACAATTTACAGTTTAACATTACAGAGCAGGGCTGGACCACATAATCACCGCTTCAGTCACCCACACCAGCGCGAACACTTCAGTACGCCAAAGAAAATTTAACGCAAATACAACGAATAAATTCTAGATTTTTACCTTTCTGTTAGGTAGGCAGATTACAAAAATAATATATTTATTTCTAGAAATTAAAGCTACGTAAAAAAAATCTCAATGATGTTAAAAAAAATTTCTTTTGCCTTTTCACTTCATTTAACTTGAACTGAAACGTATAGTAGAAGTAATAAAACAATAAAAAAACTTGAAATATATGAAAATTAAGAAGAAAAATGTAAAAACAAAAGATAATTATCAAATAAAAGTATCTTAATGACACTAAAAACCATGGTTTCACCATTAGTCCACGCAAAGATTGTCATCAACCACTGATTAAATTTCTGAAATTAATTTGGAGAAGCAATAATTTATCAACATCACGACGGAGTGTTATATCGCCCAGCCCTGGAGCTCTCTGAAGCATCCAACAGATATTAAAAAAAGTTAAGAGCATTAAACATTACGTCTGCTTTGAGTTCAGGCAATGATATACAGAGAGACACATTAATTGGTACTTGAAATAAACCTTGCAACTTTGCAGGTCGACCCTCTTTGGAACCGAGGTCTAGCAGATTTAGACGATCTAGAAGTATCTATCATCAGCCGACCTCTGCATCTAGTCGTTCTCTTGGATTTCTAACGATGACCGCACTGACAGCCAAATCGCTCGACTCAGACTTGATAGAAGTGTGCAAGGCGCTTTTTCTGCCGAGGTCTCGATGCTCTCTTTATCAAAAGCCAAGGTACAAATCGCTAGCCGAATTTACTCGGATTGGCGCTCTCATCTGGTTTGGGTCGGGGGAGGGGCTACGAATAGTTAAGTAGCAGTGGGAGGAGCCTCAGCGAAGGGGTGTGGCTGCTCGTGCCCCGGTCATATGGGATTTGCTAGATGCCTCATGAAATCGTAAAGGATCGTGACTCTCTGAATCAAACGATGAAACCTGAAAGGTTTTGACCAGGTCAGTCATTACATCAAATCCCAAAGAACATTGGAGAAAACATCAGTGCAGAGAACAACAAAACATCCCCCCTTAAACCCGCAAATCCAACAAACAAACAGGAAGTCAAGCAGACAGAGAGAGAGAGAGAGAACAACATCACAAGGAAACAGCAGATGAGCAGCAGTGTTATTGATCAGAGACAGCGCCGGACCTGCTCCAGCGCCGCCGGCCGTAGCGGTGGCAGTCGTAAGCGTAGTGACCCTTCTCGCCGCACTCGTAGCAGCGGTCGCTGGGGTCGAAGGGTCGGCGGGTCGGGGGTCGGTCGTAGCGGGAACGCCGCGGCATTCCGGTGGACAGTTCGACGCGAACCCGAGAGCCACAGATCACCCTGAACACAGAGACCAGGAGAGACGGAGCATCAGCCTGCTTCACGACGGATAGCTTATAATGTTTTTTAATTGGAGTGTTATTATGTTCATTCTATTGCAGTATTTAAACATTAAATGCTGTTTAGGTAGCTGCGTAGCACTCGTGAAATGATCATCTGTCCATCAGTGCATGGTTTGTTAGGTTAGGATGATATTTGCCCATATTTTATTTCAGATTATTTCAATTAAAGGCTGTGGCTTGTGCTTGCTGCATGTTTTGAACTATTGTGATCTGCTTAGTGTTGATAAATCATGACAATATTTACCTCATGTTGTTTATATTTGTTGATGAATAGTAGTAAAGCTGTTAGTAGTAAAGACCTTTCAAAATAAGAGTCCTGGTGTATTTCAGGCTTCCTTAAAAGTCCCCTTTTTTTCAAAATTTTCTTGTGTATCCATTTAATTCAATTTATTTAAAGTAAATAATGCAATAATTGTTATCGTGGAAATGTTAGTATTTGAGCACATAATAAAGATAAGCGTCAGGCCCGGCTCCAGGAGTCACTCACTTGCCATCGAGGCCCCTGACGGCGTCCTCAGCGTCTCTGGGATCCTCAAACTCCACGAAGGCGAATCCCGGCGGGTTGCGAGCGATCCACACCGTCCTCAGCGGCCCGTAATAACTGAACGCCCGCTCCAGCTCACCCTTACCTGCCCCGGTGCCCAGGTTACCCACGTACACCTTCGTTTCTGAGAGAAGAGACAGGCTCACATCACGGGATAGAAAAGATTATTCTGCTGCTTAACATCACCATTCACAACATAAACAAGATTTTAATTACATATTTTAAAATATTTATTATATCTACATCATACGTTTCACAATATAAGCAGGACTTTTATTATAACATTTATGTTATTATATATAAAAAATATGTTTAAATAAAATGTATTTATAAAACATTACAACGTTTTTTATTTTTATGTAGTTAATTAGTACACACTTTTATCCTTCTGTACGTTTTTTTATTTTAAACAAAATTTCTACCCAGCTTTAATTTAGTTTATTTACTTTTAGGTAATACTGTTTTTTAAAGTTTTCTAATAAACTAAGATTTATATTTATATAGCATTATTTCAATTAATAATGGAATTAAAAGCATTAAAGCTTCCTTCACAACAACAACGCTGATATTTAGTCTGTCATATTTTACACATGAAAATATAAACTTGTCACTGTTTTAACTAAACTCTTTAAGCACATGTTTAACAGTCTTAATAACCCAAAGATCGTTTCAAATATGAAAAATACAAAACAAACTGTAATAAAAACAGAAAGGAAACGAAACATCCTAATACTGACCTACAGCCCAACAAAATAACAATTCATCAAATCACAAATACAGATAATGTACATCTGAACTATATAGGTTATGATTATTCCAGTAGTATTATTAGGATTATTATTAGTCAGTGTTTACAGCGCGAGGGCGCCATTACAGTTAGCAGCTCTTATTAAAACACATTAACGTTATATCTCCTCAATAAGCAGTCATATTTAATGCTTGAGATGAATAATTCTGCGTCCGGAGGTGTTTAACTCTCGTGGTTTATTTGACTCACCGCCTCCGTGTCGCCCGTATCGCGACATAATGAAGAACAACTGACAGAAACAAACAGCCGCCTGTCAAACGATCCCGCGTCTGCGCATGCGCGTACTTACATTTCCCACAATGCTAGTGTGATTCTAAATCAATTTATTTGCGTTTTTGGATTATTTCGTGACGTATATATCCCTAATAAATTCAATAAAAATATCTATGTATTAAAAAAGAACGTCTCTGTGAGCCAGTCGACCAATCACACGAGTGCGGCAGTGACGTCACCGCGCCCCCAGTATTCGCTGCGTCGCTTTCTTGAGGAGAAGTTTTGTGAGGAGATGAGGTCTCAGGTTGATTCTTGGTGATTAAAGTGTTCGGGTTTCCTCCGCGATGCTGCAGTGGAGCTCCAGGAGTCCTCAGCACTGGCACGAGTTCGTCAATCATGAGGTTTGCGTCACGACTCGAGACCAGCAGCGCTTCGAGGGACGCGTGTTCACGGTGGACCCCGTCTCTGCCAGGTTAATTAAACCCCATTAACATCCCCTCATTAACTCTCGTGATCAGCTAACAACAGAGATACAGCTCCAGGATCTGAACACGAACTTTAGTTAGCGCTAACGTTCATTTGATGTTCGCTGACTTCACTTTTTATCGTGAAGTTAATCGTTTATAAATGCTTATATATTATCTATATTTGTAACTTAATTTAAAACATAGCTAATAATGTAAATATGTATTTATATATCAATATGTACATGCGTTTATAAAGTAAGGGGCTTCTGAATGTTGAACACTTTGACTCAAATGAATCGGTGAATCATTTGGGTTTTGAATCATGAGTTGAACCGTTTGGATTTGCAGCTATTATTAATCACTTGGAGAATATAGAGTTTTTAATAGTTTTTTTAAAATTATTATTTACATTTTAAATCAATGAATCTTGTGCGTTTTTTAATCATTATTAATTATAAAGTGAATCGTGATGCAATTGGTTTCTAAATTTCTTAATGGTTTGTAAATGAGTATCTACATTTTCTAATGCACTTAATATATTTTTTTTAACATGTTAATGCATTTTTAAGTGAAATGTATAATTTGGGTTTTGAATCATTAAGTGATCTGCGTTAGGAACAAAGATGAATAAAATCGTTAGGAGTTTTAATAATAATTAATCATCATGAATAATCCAAAGAGATTTACAAATGAGAACAATAGAAGCAGTCAATACACACAAAAGAGCAATCATATACAAGTGTTAGGACAGGCGTAGAATCAGTTGAGTTTTCATAATCATAAGGTGAACAGTTTAGAATAATTAACCTTGATGTAAATCATTTGTGGTTGAAATCGTGATCTGAATCATTAGCGTTTTAAATAATCATGATCAGTGGTTCAGTGAATCGTTTGTTTTGAATCATGATCAGTGTTCAGTGAATCGTTTGTTTTGAATCATGTTCAGTGAATTGTGAGGTGAATGCTCTCTCGTTCTGCTGCAGTGTGGTGCTGCTGAGCGTCCAGGAGAGCGAGCGTCCAGCGGTGAGGGTGATTCTGGGTCACGCGGTGACTGATGTCCAGACGCTCAGGAGAGGATCGGAGGAAACGGAGCGTCAGATGAAGAGCATCTTCCTGCCGGACCGAGCGCAGGTCCTGAGCGAGGACGAGCTGAAGACCCGGCGGGAGAGTCTGCGTCTGTGGCTGGAGAAGAACAGAGTCCCTGTGACCGAAGACGGGGAGGTTCTGCGTGTGGCTGGCGCTCTGATCATCAGCGCCCCCTACGGCCCCGGAGACTGCAGCAGCTCCAACGAGATCATCCTCGCTCGAATCCAGAGTCTGGTGCAGAGTAACCCCGGAGCAGGAGAAACACCAGCAACCTGAGGGGATGAAAGCTCCTGTTCACTGTTAAGGACCACACATCGCTTCTGTGTTCAAGTTATTTATAAGCTCTCGGTTCATGTAACACCGCATGTTATAATAAATGATTCCTGTTGAATGCATGAACAAAGACTATGCTCAGAATCCAAGAGAAATTAATCATTTGAACCGTTCGCTTTTTTGAAGCACTCCCAGCCTGCTGATCAGAACAGGGTAGATGCAGTAAACCCAGACACATGCAGAAAAACACTTCCTGTAATCCATTCAGTGAAATATGAAGTGCAGTGCATGACAGCAGACAGACACCGCTACAGATAATTCAGTAGTGTCACAGCATCTCCACAAACATCTTCAATATTCCTTTACTGCTTGTTTTCTTAAAAACACTAATACTAGCTTCTCTGTTTTCTGTATTCTTTATACAATAAAATAACACCAATAGAAAACCTCCATTAATGACGAGCTGCAGCTCAAAACACGTCAGATGGAGTTAATTCATTAGATTTCTAATTGTTTGACCAGCAAAAAAACAGTTGAACGCATCCAGTCCCTCAAGGCATTGAGGTCAGTGTTCACACACACACACACACACAGTAATAAATATATTGTATGTGATTGTATTAGTTTGTATAGAGTTCTAGTCAAAGTAAAAAAGGGCAGATGAACAGCTGAAGTGTGTTTCATCATCTTCTGTTACTCCTGTATAACCAAGTGTTTGGTCACATGATCTGAATTTCCTGTGAAGCTACAGAAAGTGAGAGCGGCTAGCGTTTGGCATACAGTGGTAGAAACACTTTTATTCCCTTGTTTTAAGAAGGCGATCGTTTCATCTTTACATACTTATTGGCAAAACAAGAAATGATTGAGAAAATAAAAGTTCTAACACATACAGGACAATCAGGTGTGTTTCTCCAAGGGTTCTCTCCAGTACCTCTTTGGTGCGAGGGTACCTTAAACTCGCGGTGCTCTTCAGTGAGTCTAGAACATCCAGAAATAATCCAGAGAAGGCTCTGGGTCAGCAGAAGAGCTGCTCCGTGAGTCAGTGATCCAGCAGGGCTCTCGGGACCGCCCAAAACCAACCAATCCGTGAAATGAGACGAAACAGCTACACAAAAGACAAAAACAATACAGAGTTCCCCGGCGGGTGTGATTTGCACTTTATAGAAACACAATCGTCGTCTCAGAAGGACGATTTTAAAAAGACGGGTCACCCAAAATTACAATTCCGCCATCATTTCCTCAGCCTCGAGATGTCACACACCTGCACGAGTTTCTTTCTCATGTTTAACACAAAAAAAGGTTGCCAATGTTAAGAATGTACAGGTGACGGTACCCATCAGGCTATTTGTTTAGCCAGACTTTTCTAAATATTTAGAAGACACACTGGTTACTAGCATTCCTCAGATTATCTTCTTATCCTGGGAAACAATGAAGCACATCCAAAATAAAAGTTTTTGTTCATATAATGTGTGTGTGTGTGTGTGTGTGTACACATTTAATACTACATGTCTATATTTATATTCATATAATTTATATATAAATATATTTGATATATAAACATTACATACATGTATATGTGTGTGTGTGTGTGTGTCTGTGTTTATATATACACATAATAACTACACACAGTACACACACACACACACACAAAAAAACTTTTATTTAGGATGCAATTAATTACAAATTTTCATTACCCAGCATTAATATCCTGTTTTGTGTCCTTTTAAAAAAATGTTGGTAACTAGACAGTTTTGGTTCCTGTTCTATTGTTCCTATTAGCACAAAAATAATAAGGAAGTCTATGGGTGCCGTCAGCTGTTTGGTTACCAACATTCTAAAAAAATATATATATATATTTTTTAAAGCGTCTTCAAGATTCAAAATCTTGGTAACAAAATTTCGATTCTCGATTTATTGGGTAAATGGAAGTCTATGGGTGCCGTCAGCTGTTTGCCTACTAACATTCTTCAAAATATTTTTTTTTGTGTGTTCAGCAGCAGAAAGAAACTCAGAGGTTTGGAACAGCTTGAGCGTGACTAAACTCTGACAGAATTCCCATTCTGGGCAGAACCGTCCCTTTAAGGGCACATGTTGCTTTCGTCTGTCCTCGTTTGGTCTCGGCACTGTCTCTACGAGGGGTTCGCGTTCTCCAGGAGCGGCGGCCCGTCGCGGTGGACCGACTCTCTCTTGTAGGTCTTGGGCGGGAGTTTGGGGATGGGTGACTGCGAGGTGCTGTGGCGGGGCGGGACGGGCGGCCCTGGCGTCTGCGGAGGGAAGAAGGCCTGGGTGGGCTCGGAGCGCCGCCCCTGTGGAGGAGGCTGGAGGTGCAGCGGGGAGCTGGAGAAGACGTCCGGCGTTCGCACCGGCTCCCGCGGAGGCAGGGTGGGCGGGCTGTCTGGCGGCTCCGTGAGGGAGTAACGGGGAGAGTACACCTTGGTGGTGGGCTGACGAGGAGGGATTGCAGGAGGACTGTCCAGGTGCTTCGAAATCATCTGAAACACACCGATAACACTCATCACACACTTATCTTTATTCCCATCCAGAGGCTGGAGGTGAATGTTCAGGGGCAGAAGAGGACAGAGTGAAGGTGAGGAAGACTCGGGCACCTTGGAGGGCGAGGACTCGGCTGGAGCAGACTCGGGCCGGCGGCGAGGAGGGATGGGCGGAGGAACCGAAGGCTCGTCGTTCCTGTGGAAACTCATCATCGACGACACCGAAGAAGACCCTGAGACACACACACAAACACTGATGACATCACTGCGGAGAGCATCACTGATGTAAACAGGTGAGGAGGGGAAGGTGAGAACACAGAATCTCTCACACGCTCAGATGTAGTTACTGAGGGATTCATAAACATACCCCATGTGTCCAAAACTGTCCTGAGTCTGATGCATTTTCATTTAGTTACACATTCATCTTCAGCTACAGATGTGAAAACAAAGCCCTAGTCTGATCTTTATTTTATGACAGACTAAAGTTTGGTTAGTTGACCTTTACTCTTCCGATATAAATAACACCGATCTACCTTTTCATAACTTCAGTTAAAAAGTTTTAACCAGTCTAGAGAATAAAAACATTCGATGACTAACTTTTAAGATTAGTTTAAACAGTTCACGCAGCCAACCCAGTTCTTATGACTGCTTTAGTTCTAATATCTCACAGGTGACCTGTTTTGACCTCAAAGAAGTGAGCGGTCACTGAAAGGTGAGGAGTTAGCAGCTATGGAAACACGTCACATGATCAACACAGCGGCCTGAACATGCAGGAGCGGCTCGAGGAGACAGACACGGCACAGACGCATGGGTGAAGAAGAGGCGCTGGGATACTAACGTGGGCCGTGAGGCAGAGAGACCGGAGCGAATATAGAGTCGCTGTCTGTCAGGAAGCAGAGAAAACACAAGAGAAGGTGAACGACTGACCACTGATCCTGGGTCAGATACAGGACACTGATCATACTGACAGAGCTGCATCTGGGACTCATTACCACTGACTCGACCAACCGAGAGAGATGAGGGCGGGACTATCTGTGTGTCTGACCAGTGACAGACGGGAAGATTTTACACACATTTCTGATTATCATCAGTGTTAAGAAAAATATTGGGCAGCACAACATTAATAATAATCAGAAATGTTTCCGTACATCACAGAAATGATTCTTTAACAGATATTCTCAAAAAAACCTAATATTTCTTAATTTTACTGTATTTTTAATAAATTAAATGCAGTCTTGATAATTAGAGGAGACTTTCAGAATTGTGTGTGTGTGTGTGTCGTACTGGAGTGGAAGGGGCTGGAGGGCGGCTGTGGGGAGTCGAACACGCTGCAGATCTCGGTGGAGCTGGATGCGGTGGAGGCAGGTGGAGGTGTGAGTGGAGTTCGGGGTGAGTTTGGGGCTGAAGCGGCACTGCTCTCCGTCTCACTGTCCGGGATACGGCTGTAGCTGATCTTCCGAGGCTCGTTCTGCAGCGGCGTCGGGTGTCGCATGGTTCCCAGGCGGACGGAGGACGGGCGAACACCCGGAGACTTCAGAGGATAGCTGTACTTCTTCGGCTGCGAGAGCAAGACAAAATAAGAGATGACATAATCTGTCCATCTATGACATGCACTGAAACTCTGTCCTCGATTTAAAGCTTTAAAAAAAAAAACTAAACAAAAACTTTAAATTAATATATCATTTTTTAAGTGTAAAGTTTAATTAAAAAAACTTTATGTCACGTGCCAAAACATTTAATTGAACGGCTATTTCTGCGTAAACAAGGAAATGTAAAAAATCCTAATAACCACAAACAACTTCAAAAATCATGTTAATTCACTGGTAATAAAGCTTACATTCCGAAGAACATTCATTTATTCAAATTTTTGCAATTCTAATTGAAAATACTTTTTCTATTTTTTTTTTTTATAAATTGTAATATTTTAAATTAATATTTCAATTATGTAAAACACTGAATGTATTTTAATAAGTAGTTACAACATTTTTTTTTATCATTTTAAAATAATTATTGTAATTATATTATTGTCAATTCTAGATTCTGTAAATTATGTAAGCAAGTTTGAAAATGAGCAGCTTTCTTATTACAGCAGAAATCTCCCTTGAACATTTAGTTTTACGACGAGGGTCATCGGCTCTGTAAGTTCCCCCAGCGTGATGTTTTGGGCTCATTTGGTGTTACACAAGTGAACTCGTGCTTAGTTTGTAAATCAGCACTATTCTGGTTCACATCTCTAAGAACTGGAGGGTTTAACAGCGAGATCAGCAGACTCTGTGTGTTGTGTAACCGTACGCGTGTGTTCAGCGTGAGGCAGACTTACGAGTCGAGGCAGCGTGCGAGCGTTACGTGGCTCAATCTCCAGAGATTTGTTGAACAGATAGTCGGCAAACTCCTTCTCCATCATGTCCTCCATCGGGTTCAGGTTCTCAAAGAACTTCTGCAGCATCAACAGAACATGACGATCGTTTAATAATTTTATTTTATTTTTCAGGATTCACAGATAAACAGAAATTTATTTGAAATCTTTTCTAACATTGTAAGTGTTTTTTTCAATGAAATGGGTCCTTGATAAGGCTTTAATTATTACTTCCTTTTATAAAATAGTAAAGTAATGAAATGTGAAGAAATCAGAGGTGGTGCTTCTGACCCTTATATCGTTTTCCACACGTAAGCAGTACGGCTGGTTCTGGTACTGCTGGATTTCTCCGGTTATTTCCGCCACTTTCCGCCGTTTGCTGAAGTTAATCAGTTCCTTGCCGTGTCTTTTCAGGAAGTCTGGATTTCCCTCCTCAGTTTTCAGAATATTTGTTAAATAAATCCCTAATATGAGCGGATCACAATCAAACACGAGTAAAGTAATATCTTGCTAAAGAAATTTCAGTTCTTAATTCCATGACAAAACACTACGTGACGTACCGAAGAAGGGCACACAGGGGGGGTTGATGGACCTGAGTTTTGCCAGATATTTCTTATAATGATCTTCACTGAGTTCATGAGCTTCCTCCAGAATCCTCCTCTGTCTGCTTGGGATTTGCTAAAACAAAAATCACACGCAAGAGTTACACGCTGAACTGTAATAGCTCCAGAGTTAGTGAAGAGCAACTACTCCAACAGTGCTAACTAAACACGCTCACCTCGAAGGTGTGGTCGAGTCTGTAGACGGGCGATGAGTTCATGGCGCTCACCACCTCCAGAACACCATTGAAGTTATTGAGCTCCTGAAAGACCTGGAGGATCTCGATGATGCGCGATACGATGGCCACACGCTCCTCCACGTTCTCCGTTTCTACGATGCACCTGAGAAACACGAGAAACCTTTAGAAACCAAGATATGTGAGTGACCCGGCTCTGAATTGAACAAACGAGGGCGTACTTTTCGAACCACAGCGTGAGGTTGGTGGTGTGCCGGATCATTCGCAGCAGGTTCGGGGAATTGATCTCCTTGTCTTCTTTAGTCCAAACGCTGCCCACCAGCTCTGATGGCTGAACCGCCCTACAGAAGGTCAAAGGTCACAGTTACATTCATGTTTCTGTGCAAAAACACTCAGAACAGTAGTTCCACCTCAAAAAGATGATTTAGACACTAATGCAATGAATACATATTCAATACTTAAAGCAGGACACCAGGAGAACATGGTGTAGATATCGCCATGCTTCCACAGTTGATGTGCTACACGCCACAATTTCCATGCATTTCCATAAACATAAAAATTTGCCAAGTTCAAAATTTGTGTTTGTTTTTTGCTGACATAGAGTTAAATGTTTTTGAAATTGTCTTTTGTATCACTCCTTCCTTCAGAGAATACTGCGACCAGCTATACGAAACATACATTTTCTCCATGTTAAAGGAAATGTTACAAAAACTTGTATTTTTATTTATATATCAACAATCCCCTCAGTAAACATCTTCAAACTATAGATAAGAACGTAACTGTAAAATGTGGTGTATGTGAGCGCTGCTGAAGTGGAGAAAAAACTCTTTAAAGATGTTGACTGAGATTGATATTTACATAAACGCATATCAAACAGATGAAGTGCAATATCTATAATCTTTAAAGAGTTTTTTTCTCCGCTTCAGCAGCGCTCACATACACCACACTTCAGTTTTATTCCTCTCTGTATCCTGAAGGTTTTTACTGAGGGGGTTTTGGATTTCTCCTTTCATACCCATAAATCAGAAAATACTGTCAACAGACAAAAAACATATTTACTCCAAGTTTTAGGCCTGAAACATGATATATTCAGTGGGTACAGAAAGTATTCATTCATATTGAAATATTTCACTGTTATACTGCAGCCATTTGCTAAAATCATTTTAGTTTAATTTTTCCCCAATGAATGTACACACGGAACTTTTTTTGCAGATTTATTAAAAAAGAAAACCTGAAATATCACATGGTCCTAAGTATTCAGACCCTGCTGTGACACTCATATATTTAACTCAGGTGCTGTCCATTTCTTCTGATCCTCCTTGAGATGGTTCTACACCTTCATTTGAGTCCAGCTGTGTTTGATTATACTGACTGGACTTGATTAGGAAAGACACACACCTGTCTATATAAGACCTTACAGCTCACAATGCATGACAGAGACAATGAGAATCATGAGGACAAAGGAACTGCCTGAAGAGCTCAGAGACAGAATTGTGGCGAGGCACAGATCTGGACAAGGTTACAAAAACATTTCTGCTGCTCTTAAGGTTCCTAAGAGCTCAGTGGCCTCCATAATCCTTAAATGGAAGACGTTTGGGACGACCAGAACCCTTCCTAGAGCTGGCCGTCTGGCTAAACTGAGCTATCAGGGAGAAGTCGGGGCTTTATGACAGAGTGGCCCGACGGAAGCCTCTCCTCAGAGCAAGACACATGAAAGCCCACATGGAGTTTGCTAAGAAACACCTGAAGGACTCCAAGATGGTGAGAAATAAGATTCTCTGAGATCAAGATAGAACTTTTTGGCTTTAATTCTAAGCGGTATGTGTGGAGAAAACCAGGCACTGCTCATCATCTGTCCAGTACAGTCCCAACAGTGAAGCATGGTGGTGCAGCGTCCTGCTGTGGGGGTGTGTTTCAGCTGCAGGGACAGGACGACTGGTTACAATCGAGGGAAAGATGAATGAGGCCAAGTACAGGGATATCCTGGACCAAAACCTTCTCCAGAGTGCTCAGGACCTCAGACT
>JAUMHR010000060.1:18022348-18035831 GCA_032361145.1 Enteromius fasciolatus | reverse complement strand
TTCTATTTGATAATGTTCAGTGCTTTGCTACAATCTGTATTGTTAAAAGCGCTATATAAATAAAAGTGATTGATTGAAATTGTGCCAGTGTCCAAATAAATATAGACCTTGAGTAAATATTCACTCAACCTGTTAATCAGGTTTAAATGCATGTTTGAATAAATCTTGTTTTTAGTAGTTTTTATTACACGCATTGTTTAAATGTTTATCTTTTAAAAACAAATTGGAGCAGAAACAAGTTGAAATAAGTTGACTTAAAGTTGCATATATATCCAAATTAATCATTATTAAATTGTATCAAATCAAATCAAGAGTTTGTGAATCAGAATCAACCTGTTCCATCAACCCAGCCATAAAACAATACTAAAGGAAAATATTAATATATGAGAGTAAAGCTGCAGTGAACAGTACGATCACTGGAGAGGATGAAGAAGGAAGGGGACATGAATCTGCTCTTACTGAAAACTAAACCAAGTCCTGGAGGTTCCCCAACAATTACCAACCTTAAAATAACTAGTGTACAGTGTCCAATCAGCTTTAAGATCAACAGCCCTCCAGGACCTGATGGAGACACACTTTTACACCATCAGATCGATTCTAAGATGTTCTTAGTAGGAGCAGGAGTCTGATTGTCTCTGGTGTTAATCACAGGACGAGAGAAGACGTCTTACTTCTGCGCGTGTTTGTGGACACCCTGAGAGCGCAGACTGTCCCTCCTCATGATAGCGTCTCGCTGAAGAGCGCCACACGCTGGAGCAGAGCCACACCGCACTGTTACACTAGTGTTATTACCCTCATCACAAACACACACAGTTTTTGTATCTGCATCAGTCTCAGTAATGGATGTGAATGGGTGCCCTAACCAAACTATTCAGATTCAAACACAACTGTAACATTTTCCTTCACAACAGCGTCTGATCAACAAACTTTAACCTAAGAGCTGGTTTACACTGAAATCACTCGACTCTAAAACTAAACAAATCAAGAATAATGATCCAGTTAAATTAAATCGTCGCCACTCTCAGACGGGTTCTTTGTTCTGGTGTAGTCACGTTCGTTAGTACAGGAACAGTGTGAAAGTGACAAGGAACACACACATACCGTAAGATCAGCCATCCTTTCCACATACACGAACGCATAAAACCACAGAAACACAGCCACGGCTCAAAACCAGCAGAAACCAGGTCAGATCCTCATCATTCCCTTCAGAGAGGGATCAGAGTGACCGAGAGCTGCTTTCCTCTCTCTCTCTGAGAACAATACCAGCCCGGGACGCCCAGACCTGACGCAACAGACCTCCACCTCTGAGTGAGGGTCAGAGGGAAACACATGAGGACTGATGGGTGGAGTCCCGCGCGCGTGTGTGTGTGTGCTTATCATACAGACAGGACACAATGACCAGCCAATAACTTAAACTACAACCGTTTTTAAGCTTAACAACATGTTAACAAATGTCATTTAAATTATATTTATGTACTATTACAGTAATTCAGTAACATACATTTCCTTTATTTGGAAAAATTATATAAAAAAACATTGTGTAATAAAACTTATTATAGTATATTACTTATATCATTATAGTATAAATATAGTTTATAGATTAAACATGCAAGTGTGTGTTTAGTGTTTGTGTGTCTCTTGCGTGTGTGTGTGTGTTTAGTGTTTGTGTGCGCGTGCGTGTGTGTGTTTAGTGTGTGTGTGTGGGGAGGGTATTAGTGTGTGTTTAGTGTTTGTGTGTTTCTGTGTGTGTGTGTGTGTGTGTGTGGGGGGGGTATTAGTGTATGTTTAGTGTTTGTGTGTGTCTCTGTGTGTGTGTGTGTGTGTGTGTGTGTGTGTGTTTAGTGTTTGTGTGTGCGTGTGTGTGTGGGGGGGGGTATTAGTGTGTGTTTAGTGTTTGTGTGTCTCTCTGTGTGTGTGTGTGTGAGTGTGTGTGTGTGTACCTGAGGCGTCTCTTGGCGAGGCTCTTGGAGCAGATTCTCTCCATGCTGCTCTGCAGGTTCAGGAGGGCTGTAATAGCCTGCTTCAGACACTCTTTATCCTCCTCATCCTCGCTCTTCTCCTCCAGTTGCTGCAGACAAGCGGATCAGAAACTCATCTGATAATGCTTTAATCAATTGATTAAACGAATCACAAAAAAGTCAAATTCAAATAAATAACCATTTCGAATATTTAATTAATTTATTAAATAAAATAAAATTATGAATATGATAATTAATATGTTGTTCAAATTAAAAGCAATCCAAAAAAACATTTAAAAATGTAAATAACAAAAATTCATTGTAAAATATTATGCACCTTAAAATGAACTAATTACAAAATAAACATTTAATTAAAAAATAATTTATGAATAATTTATGAAATAAAGAATTTAAATGAATGTTTGTTTTAATTTTACATGTTGATTAGAGTACAAACTATCAAAATAAGACATTTATTTAAAAAGTGTAAAATCAAAAATTAATATATATATATATATAAATAAAATATTTGATTAATGACAAATTAATTACATTATTAAATAATTTTAATAAATATTTAATTTAAAAATAAACGCAAACAGCATAAATCCCTTAGTTTAATGAATTAAATCCTAAATTTGCTAATTAGAATAAATGATGTTAAAGTGAACACGTAAATGTGTTGCTCTGCGTGGGTCTGATACGGACAGGATTCCTGTCATCTCTCGTCATATCTCACGCTGTGTGTACAAACACAGATATTTCAGCTTTCAGCCGAGAGCTCTGTTCGAGCGTTACAGCGGCTTTCTGCTCCATAAATCCCTCAGAAAGAATCCAGAAAAGCAGCTTAGGGCTGCTGGGAATGCTGGAGCTCTGGAAGAGGCACATGTTTAGATCCTTGTGACTCCAGACAGAATCACTGATCCATCCGCACTAGAGGATATGGGCCACAAACAATCAATATAATAACACATAATCATCTGAACTGAAGATGAAGCCCTCCAAGCATTCCTGAGATTAGAAGATCGCTTCTAATCATTTCACAACACAGCCACACGCTCATCGTAAATCATATTAATATTATATATATATATATATATATCACTAGTATAACCAATGATAAAGTAATTTCTTAAATTATTTTATTAGTACAGTAATTTATTATATATTTTTATATATCATTTTTTTTAAAAAAGTATAGTAATAGTAATTATTATAAATTACAATATTTAATAAATGACAGCAGGGTTTGAAAAGTGCTGATGCTGTAAATAATGTAAATATGTCTGAGTTGGTATATGCGCGGCTCTAAAGCGATCGTTTAGAAACGTGTGACCGAGCACAGACTGCAGGATTTATTAGTTCCTGTACGTTTACAAACGATTTATTTGGGGCCAGTTGGTTTCAGAAGTTATGTTTGAGTCAGTGAGGTAAAGCGAGGTGCACTCACCTTTAAGATCTCAAAGTAATGCAGACAGTGGTAGACGGGTGTGAGGAGTAACCGTGGTAACACATACTGCACCGCCTCTTTGAAGCCCTCACAGATGGACTGAAACACACACACACACAGGTCAGCTCATCTACACACACTGCTGGACACAGTCATCAGAGCACTCTCCGTGACCTCTGACCTGCAGGTAGATGGCCGCTCCAGGTTTGGACAGCTGACTCAGGAAGTGGTCGTGGAAGCCGCTGCGCAGGATATCCTGTGCGTACGTCTCATAGGGGTCAAAGGCCAGCTCCTGAAAATGGCCCACACCTCAGTTAATCGACAGCAGGAAAAACAAGCAGCTCAAACGACACACACACACACACACACACACTATCATCTTACTAGCAGTGATGAGCAACGCCGCTTAGAAAATACACAAACACATGAATTATAATAAGAGTTACTTTTACCAATGTTACAAATAAATACATATTTTTAATTTAGATAATAGGGTTATTAAATAAAATATACATGTGAATTAAATCATTATTATTTTTTCATAATAATGATAATGAATAATTAAATAATACAAATAGTATTTTTTTTTAAATATTAAATTATTATATGATTATTAAACATTAAAAAAAACTTATAAAAATTATTACAAATTACATGAATTAATTTACTACTATTGTTATTATTGTTATTATTATTATTAAATGCTTACTATTAAATGCAAAAAATTAAATGATTAAATAATTAATTATTAAACATGTTTTTATTAATAATTCGAAATAAATGTAAGCAAATATTAAGGACTTTATCATGCAATATAAAATGGTTAGGAAGAAAACAAAACGGTTAATTACATTATTACTATTAATTTAAAAACAACTTTAAAAGTGGTATTGATAGATTATTAATAGTAGAATAGATAAATATTTCAGTTTGATAATGTATTATTATAAATTATAATGTTATTGTTAAATAACATATAAAGTGTAATAGTAATTATTATTATTATTATTTAAATTAAAAGTTATAATAATTTCAAGTTCTCATACCAACTTGATTTAAGTTATAAATTGTAATAGTAATATTAAATAAAATAATTTATTATAAATGATATTATTATTAAATCAAGTAAATGAAAGTATTACTAGTAATATCATAATTTTAAATAATGTATAAATGTATATAATAAATACATTTCAATATTAAATAACTTAAATTATTACTGTTATTAATATTAAATCTTTTATTATTGATAAAATTATACTAATAAAAATAATATTTGACAAAAAACAAAAACCTAAAAACATGAAATGATTTGATTTTAAAGTCTAGGTCTGACTGTAGCCAGATTCCAACAAACACGTGGCTATAAGAGAGGATCTGGAGCGTCTGACCTCAGCGAGGTCCTCGAAGCAGCTGCCCACGAGCGGGTGAGGACTGCCCTCATCAGTCATCTCCACCGTGTCCTCGATCAGCCCCAGCAGCTTGACCGTCACCTCGTGGATGTCCACGATCCGGCTGAAGATGTTCTCCACGTCCTACAGAACACAGAGGAGAAGACACTTCTGAGGAGCTCCACACACTGGAGAACTAAACTCATGAGGGTCAAGTTTGGTTTCAGCATCTGAGAGCTGAATAAACAAGCTGGCGTGTTAGGAGAGGAGACACAACTACTAGACAATCTGGAACCCGAGGGAGCAAAAAAAGTTGTTCAAATGAAGCTCTTAGCAATCCACATTACTAATCAAAAATGAGGTTTTGATATATTTACTGTAGGAACATGATCTTTACTTAATATCCTAATGATTTTTGTCATAAAAGAAAAAAGGGATCATTTTGACCCATGCAGTGTATCTTCATCCCCTTGGTTCTAACACCGTGTTGTTCTCTGGATGATGTGTGTTTGTCCTGAACTGCAGAAAAATCCTTCAGCTCGCACAAATTCTGTGGTTTTCCAGCATTTTCGTACATTTGAACCCATTTCAACAGTGACTGTGTGATGTAGGCATGAAAACGTTTAAATTTCTCAAGATCGGGGTACGTTTAACTTATTTTGTCTTCTGGAAACGTGAATATGATACAGGCAAAAAAATATGATATAGGCAAAATAAGACAAATAAAAATAGCTCTAGATGGCTTCTAGTATTGTGATCTTGAGGAGCAGGACTCACGTGAGGAGAGAACAGCATGGTGTTGGAGGCGAAGGGCTCGCGGAAAACCTTGATGATCAGGTTCAGGTCACGCAGATACTGCCGCACCTCCGCCATGAAGGCCTTCACCAGGTCATAGTACATCTGCTCCTCAGCCGCAGACGGCTCCTCGTCCAGAGGAAACACACTGATATCCTCCTCCACCTGATGGAACATGTCCATCAGCACCTGCAGGAACACACACGGGGCGGAGTCAGAGACGGAGCTGGGCGGGGTTAGCCTCTGCAGTGCATTTCATCAAGTACAGTGAGTTTGATTGACAGCTGATGATTCTGCTCTCACAGTACTCTGATGTCACACACCGATCGATCGCTGCAGGACCGCATTTAAAATTAAAATAAAAGTTTCGAAAATGAAGACAGCCATGAATATTATAACGTCATTTTAGAGTTGTATTGTAAAATAAATTTATCATTTTTATATTATTTTATTATATACACATTCTTTTAGCATTTTCGCTACTTAAAAGAACATGCTATTAAATATAAAATAATAACAATAATAATAAAATTATTCATATAAATGTGTATTATTAAAATTCATATTTCTTATGACTAAAATATATATATTTTTTTAATAGTGAAATATTACAATAATATTTCTTATTTTGTTATTTTTATTAGTAGTAGCAGTAGTACTAATCATTTTAATATTAATGTTATTATTATTATTATTATAACTATTATAACATAAAATACACATTAATATATTCTATTATTTTCTTAGTTAATAATTAAAAATATTATTATATATTTAAATAAAACAGAAAGTATTTCAATAAATTTTAAAATGTAACTACATTTTTCCTGAATTGTTTTAATTAAAAATGTATTATTTTTTATTTTTACTATTAAATTCCTTTATTTTAAATAATTGTTTATTTTTTACAGTGAAATATTAAATTTGCCGTCTTTTTTTATGTTTTGTATTTTGCATATATATTCAGTAGTAGTAGTAGTAACAATTATTACTATTATGATTTTATATCTATGCTGATATGTAATCACGAATGTTGGTGAAATGATGCAGTCCTACACGCAGAGCACAGCTGGAGCTCTCAGTGAACATCGTGTACGAGAGACAGTACCTTATCAGCACACATGGCCACGGTGATGTCCTGCTGAGAGATCTCATAGTGCCGAATGTTCCTCACGTAGTTCCCAGCCAGCTTCAGGATATCAGCAGAGATGTACTCCAGCACCGCCACGATGTACACGGACACCTGATGATCGATCTTATACCCCAGCACCTCCTGCAGGAGACAGAGGAGCCAGTACTGAGTGATGCTGACCAGGAGCGGAGCGCCCTCGCCTGGACACCAGCGGGACTCAAACCACTCGTACAGTATATATCTGACGTTCAGAGGATGGGCTCTGAAGGAGCGGATTTTACATATGAACCTTTCCTCTAACTGTGTGGAGAACCCCCTCAAAATGGGACTTGAAGCCCATATTCATTATAGAACTGTCTCTTCAATAGGTTTTGGTCAACAGCTAAGATAATAAAAATTGTGTCTGTCTCCAAATATATCTGTGTTTTTCTGCTCTCAAATCTGTGCTTCAGTAATCCTTCCAGATGAACAATCACATTTATTTACATCACAAGCATCAAAAGTGTATCATAAAAATGATTTTTGCTCAGTTTGAGCGTAATAAAAAACTGAGCTGTTTTTTCTCCAAATTCTCACTACATTAGACTGAGACACAAAAGCCTAATGACCAAATAATAATATCAATTATTAGTATTGTTAATATTATTACTACTAGTAGTAGTATCACTACTTCTATTACAACCATAACAATAATATAATACAATCATATGAAAATAACATATCAAATAACATTTTAAATTACAATTTTTCATTTAAATAAATAAGATACTATTGTTATTATTATTATAATTATTAAATAAAATAATTATAGTAAATGTTAAAAGAAATAAATAATAAATATATAACTGACTCTCCTTATTAATAAAATAATGCATTATAAATTGTAACTATATGAATTACTAAAGAAATTATGAATTCAATTAAAAATATTTTTAAATTAAAACATAAGTAATCATAAAATGTATTTATCAAATAAATAAAGTACTAACAAATAAATTCAATTATTACAATAATAAAAATATAAATAAAATAATAAATAAAATATAAATGATAATATTATTGATAAATTAATTAAATGATTACTATATTATTAATTAAAAAGAAAATAAATAATGCATTATACATTATAACTACATTTACAAAAAATAAATTCAATTACTACAAATATTATTTATTTAAAATAAAAACAAATAACTATATCAAATATGATTATAAAAATCAATAAAGTAATAACAACTTAACAATAAATATTTTTTATAAATACAATATACAATGATAATATTATAAAAATGTATGTAATTAAATATAGTTACTATAGTATTAATTAAAACTAATAAAAAAAACATGACAAATTATACTATATTTACTGAAATTAATTTAATTCGTACTATTATTATTTTATTATTTAATTAAAAAAAAATACATTATTATGACTCCAAATGGACACATATGTAAGTGTCTGCTCTGGGTGTGTGTGTGTGTGTGTGTGTGTGGACCTTGAGCAGCGGGTGGATCTTGTCGACGGGCAGCGCCAGCGGGTTCCTCCTCTTCCTCTTCTCGATGGCCGCCTGAGCGTCGGCGATGGCCCATTTCTCGATGGGATGAGGGAAACTCCTCTGAACACGCTCCTGAAAAACATGGCAGCACACGTGAAGAACACCACAGCACACACACACACACACACACCCCTGGTTCAAAGACTGAGAGATGAGGGAAACACAGCTACAGAGAGAAGATGATGAAGATGAGTCAGGATCCATAATTAGGCCTGTCACCATAACTGCTTATCAATAGTTAATATCACACATAACCTTCTGCATTTACAGCATTCACTTACTGTAGGAGCAGAAATCTGCCTTTAAACTTGACGGTGATAATTATCGATATGGACTGATGTGAATAAAATAAAGGTGTAGTTGTTTTGGCCCAGCCCTGTGATGAAGGAGGAGAGCATGACCTAACCCTAACCGTCGGTCAGCCACTAACACCGCCATCAGAACCACTGTTTAACATGAGCCCAGTCCCATGATGCTCAGTGGTGTGAGCGTCTGATTCATCACGTTTCTCTTGACTGTAAAATATCCATCAGATCTCAGTGAGTCAGCTCACATCTCACCCTAGATTTATTACCGTTTCTGAAAGAGTCTCACCGAGGCTGCATTTATCTGACCAAAAATACTCTCCGATAGTGTAACGCCGGTCTCACACGGCAGCCGAACCGCGGCTTGTACTGCAGCCTACAGAGAAGCATCTTATTTCTGTCGTACTTTCCAGCGTTCTTCTCCGAACACTGTGTGCTTTCATGTTATTTCCCAACATACTTTGTTATAATTCACACAATAAACTTGAGCAAAGTTTTCAATTTGTGTATGAGACAAAATAGCAGAGCCTGTCAGGAAAAAGGACCCTTCTCACATTTTGTATAAGAAATATTATATTTTGCCATGCAAAGGAAGGCTTCTGTGCAGATGCTAGATTGAATAGGTTACGTTTTGAGATCCAAGACAAAATTAGGAAAGATTTCCAACAATAAAGTGTATTTGGATTGAATAAAACTAATCTTAAAGCTAGCAAATGCCTCTAGTTTTATGCCTTCTGCTCTTGCGTGCTGCGTGAAAGCTGTCGTCCGTTAACATGGGCGCTGAAAAAAATACGCGTGTGAAACCGGCGTAATCCTGCGATGCAAAACAGCTGCTTCCACAAAAATATTGAGCAGCACAGCTGTGTTCAGCTCTGATAATAATCAGAAGTGTGTGTTGATCAGTAAATCAGTATATTATGATGATTTCTGAAGATCATGTGACGCTGAAGACTGGAGGAATGATGCTGAACATCACAGAAACACACTCTAACACAGAAAACAGCTGATTTACATTAGAAGAATATTTCACATTTTGATCAAATAAATACAGCCTTCAGAAACAGTGAAATATCAGATTTATAATTGTGTGTGTTCGATGATATCAGAGTGTTTCTGACTAATGGAGCAGAAAGAGCAGCGGTGATGAGCGTGACGTGGTTAACGAGTCTGATAACGAGCTTCACCTCCACGTCCTGAACGGTGCGCGGCTGAGCCTGACACAGAGTGTTGAGCAGAACCAGGATCAGACCCTCGATGTACTGCAGAGCCTCCTGCTGAGACGACAGCTTCGGGTGCACCTGACTCAGCACCTGACACACACACACACACACACACACAGAGACACACACATTAGCACAGAGCCACGAGAGAGAACATACCTTCAAAATAACATAAAAACATGCTGAAAAAGGTATAAAATCATTCAAATGAAACAAAAAATTGTAAAATAAAAAAAGCCGCTACTAAAAATGAATTCATAAAAATGTAAACTTAATATAAATATATATGTATATTACAACATAAAAAATACAATAAAAATAAAACTTGCTAAAAAAATAAATAATAAAAATTACCATTTATTTTGAAATACAAATAATATAGAAATAAAGCTTTCAGTCAGCTTTCAGTTTATTAAATAATAAATCTGTAAAATTTAAATAAGTAAATTAAATAAGCAACACAAACACCAACACACACAAATAAATTAATAAAACTTAAACTAAAATTTAAAATCAATTTAAAATATTTATAGAAACTGAAGGACAAAAATATTAAAACTTCAATAAAGAAATTCTAATAAAAATGGAAAATATTTCTTAAAAAATGTGTTATAAATATAAAGGAATATTTATAAAAAATACAACAGCAGCCTAAAGACAAAAAATAAAAAAATAAAAATGGTAACAAAGAAAACAAAATTACTTTTAAATAAAATGCAAATAAAATTGAAAATTCACAAAAGACAATTTTAAATATTTATAAAAACTATAGTAGAAACCTAGAGACAAAAAAACTAATAAAAACAACAAAACAATAACAATAAATCACAACTAAATAAATAACATTTTTATTTAAACTAAGATTAAAATATAAAATATTTAAAAAACTTTCAAAATAACATTTTAAAATGATTGAAAACTACAATACTATCTCAAAGATACTAAAATACACTACTCTCCAATCAGTGTGTTTACTCTCCCTCCCACCTGAGCCTGAGTGTGTGTGTGTGTGTGTGCGCTCCTTCAGCTCCTACAATGAGATATTTTTACAAACACAGTCTAATCTAGTATCTGAGGGATTGTGGGTTTTTGGTGAAACGTGCCTGAGGAAATCTTCCTGTTGAGACATCGCTCAAACACAACACACACTCAGTTCCTCATGAGAGTCTCGGTGTGTGTGTGTGTGTGTGTGTGTTCTTCAGTGTGACGTCTGCACAAATTCGCAGCAGAGAGACGGACAGCTGTCAATCACTCTGGTCAGAGGACCACACACACACACTTTACCCTACAAGACTTAAAAAATAATCAAATAAAAATAAAATCACTTATTAACTTTTTAAAATATGCTAAATAAAATAAATATTTAAAATAAAAATTTGTAAATAACTGCATAAAGCATTAAAGCAAAGCCTTTAAAATTAAATCATACAAATGTAACAATCATCAATTAATATAACACATTTTAAAATAAATCTAAATAAATATATTACTAAAAATTTTAAATAAATAAGATGTCCAATTAAAATAAATAACTTAAAAAAACATTATTGAAAGTTAAATAAATCATAAACGTTTAATTAAAAAACAAATAAATAAACAAAACAAATTGCTCACTAAAACAATATAAACCATTTCATTAGTTCTGTTGATAATAAAAACTCTGATGACGGGTTATTCTCCATTTATGATAAATAATATTATCTATATGTACAGCATCGCCCTGAAGAACACATCAGTCGAACCCTAATCACGTGACACTGAAGACTGGAGTAATGATGCTGGACATCGCAGAAATACGCTTCACTAACACAGACTCACAGCTGATTTACAGCAGAATAATATTTCACTGTTCTGACTGTAATACTGTACGTCTGTATGACCACATAACAACACTAAACCTGAAGATGACCATCATCCACTGACCGTCAATAGCCAGATATCAGCTGACTGACCGGGTCAACACGTCACATGACCGTCAGACACAGGATCATATGATCAACAAATTAAAGGAACGGTTTACTGTGAAACATAAATAAATAAACATCTGTCCTCAGGACATCTAATGTTAGGATGAGTTTGTTTCAGATTCAGAGAAATTCCTTCAGTGTCTCAGTAATGGAAGTGAATGGGTGCCGTCAGAATGATTACAAAATCTAAATAATCACAGCTCTCCAGTCCATCAGTGAACATCTGGAGAAGACTACAGATCAAACTAATCCAGCATTAAGATGATTTGAACTCAAATATGAGTCTATAATCCATAATAACTCTTCTGTTCTGATCTGAATCAGGAGAGATGTAACCAATATGTGCCTGGAGACGACAGGAGCTGTACTCTTTTCAGAGTTATTCTGAATTCTAGACTCATCTTTTAGAGATTAAAAGCGTCTTGATGGATTCTGCAGGAGCGCTCCGAGTTTCTCTGTTGCTATGGATTCAGCGTCACAGACAGCAGCAAGAAACAGGCAGAAGCTGCCGAGCGCAGCACTCCGAGTGAAACTGCATCCAGAGAGCTGCCATTTTGGATCGGCTCGCAGCAGACGCTCACGAGAGCGGCCGCTGTACATCTGAGCTTCTACAGACACAGACCATCCGCTGGGGCCACTTCGACATCTGACCGGCTTCTCACCGAAACCACTGCTTCTGCGTGTGTTCTGTCATTTATATACGCATCGTTTACAGCGATACACGTCACTGAACAGTAATAAAGTTTGTCAGCACAATGAACATAAGCCTCAATATCACCACATAACATATGAATAATAATAACTTACTGTACATCAAATCCCAGCTGCTAAGTTCACTACAAGTAACTACATTACTACAAAGCTTTTTATACAGAGGTGCATATATAACTATATCATTCATGCATTAACTATATACCTGTAAGAACAAACATCAGACAATAAGTGCAGAAACATCCACTTCATATCAACAGAAACAAGTCTTCATTCCTCTGTGACTGACATTCACTCATTTTTTAAATCTTTCATTCATTTAAATATCATTTAATATAATTTTTATATTCATCTATTTATGTATTTTTATTTTACGTGTTATTTATCTATTTCATTTTTATTTTCATTATTCATTTATGTCACTCTTATTATAATTTAATAATTTGTTATATTAATTTATTTATGAATCAAAACTCTTGGACACGATCACAATCAAGAAAGATGTGTTCATCTTTAATCTATTATTTAATCACGTTTTTGTTTAAATAACATGTGTGTGTACTGTATGTTTGTTTATATTTATACAAACATTAAATATATAAAACAAACACTAAATAAAATATATAAATACAACAAATGTAAAGAAATACAAAACCATGCGTGTATATATTTAAGGAAACTGCTGTATTAAGTAAATCACGGTTGATGCTTCACTGATGTATTTCCTGTGTTTCTGGGATCATATCAGTGGTGTTGAGGTCTTCCTCAGAAACATCATCACTTGTGTTCTGAAGATGAACAGGGGTCAGCTCAAAAAGTGTTAGCAAGGATCCTTGTAACGATATCATTTTCACAAAATGTGTTTCTAAAGAGCGAGTAAATATTTGTGGGTATAATCGCAGTACGGATGATCATTCACTTCAGAAGTGACTCTGTTTAACGATTCCTGCGTTCACATTGAAAAACTATCTCTGGTGTTTATCCCCCAGGATACAGAA
>JAUMHR010000060.1:17976496-17999052 GCA_032361145.1 Enteromius fasciolatus | reverse complement strand
CACATACAGTCTGTACAGTATAAAATCCATTACGCCTATGGAGAGTCCCCACAAGGATAGCAAACCAGACATGTGTGAGCTCTACTCTGATCTCCTCTATTAAGCACAGCACGGGTCCAGATGAAGAGTGTGTGTTTTGTTATGATGTGTGTCCGATGAAATCTCTCTGGATTAGGTTACAGCGCTAATTCACTGAGAATCCTGCGAGTATTAGTGTGTGTGTGTGTGTGTGTGTGTGTGTTCAGCAGCTCCTAACGATGCTCAGTTCTGATGAAGAGCTCCTTCTTTCCACAGAAACCTGCCTGAATTATTCCCAAATCACCCTTTATTCCCATTTCTGTTTCCGTCCGTTCGTAACAGTAACAGGCCTGTCTTTCAGTCAGAATTTCTTCAAGGGAAGCCAAAGGTTTATTGTAGCGAGTGCTTCTGTCACACAGACCTCGAGTAGAAGAGTGCAGGACGATCAGCTTTAGCTGTTTCTTCTGTTCGTATCTGGTGTTGTGCTTCAGCTGCTGGTTACTGACTCGCCAAACCAGCTTTTATTGCACCGCCTGCCACGCTGCCTCTTTTTTTAGAAAACCTTATAGTTATGGAGCCTTGAACGATTAATTTCTCGGTGAATGATGAATCAGTGACGGTGGGTGGAGGTGATGATGATTACTCCTACAGCAGACGCAGCACACTGTTTTGATTTGATCTGTCCATCAGCAGAGAGATGTTCAGAAGTGGGTCGTGACCTTCGACTGATGACATCAGAGGTCAACTGGTTAAAATCTTATTTATTCATCTTATTTACTCACCCAGACCTCTATGACTTGACTTGTATCTGTGATATTTTGAGAAATGTGTCTGTAGTTTGTGCTTTAAACAAGTCAATGGGGTCAAAGAAGAAAGGTTTGGAAGCAGCTGACAGAGTTGAGCTGGTTATCTCTGTACTAGTTAGTTTAACTGAGGATGTTTCTGGACGTGGCTCTTCTGGTCTGGTTCCTCTGAGCTCCTCTGGCAGGGAGACTGCTTCCTGAAGCCAATCTGAGACTGAGATTAGAGCCGAAGCGGAGCTCCGTCTGTCTGCTCTGAGCTCAGGGATGGAGGCGTGTGCGCGTGTAACACGCTGTGCATCATGGGAGTCTAATGGCTGTGAATCAGAATCGACTTGTTTCTGTCGTCAGTTCTGAAGAGCTCCAGACGTGACGGAGAAAAACACCAACCAAAGTTGCTGTGCGAGTCAGTGCTGTCGAATGAAAAGAGGTCATGTGCTTTTATGGGAGGGCGATGGCGGTTAAACAGACACTCGCGGCAGCTGCAGAGCGTTTAGAAGCGTTTGAGAGATGCTTGAGTGTGTGATCGGCCCCAGAGTCATCCGTTCATTTGGTGCTTTTCGATGATATTTCAGTACTTTTGATATTAATGTAGTACTTTCGATAATGTTTTAGTACTTTTTAAACTATTCTAATATTTTTGATAATATATCAGTATTTTGATTACATGTCAGTACTTTGATAATATTTCTGAATCTATTTCGACATTTTGGTACTATTTCAGTATTTTAATAATTTTTCAGTACTTTTTTATACTAATGCAGTGCTTTTCGTAATATATCAGTATTTTAATAATATTTCAATACTTCTAATACCATTTCAGTACTTTATACTATTCCAATATTTTTTTACTTGTAGTGATATATCAGTATTTTGATACTATTTTAATAATTTTTATACTATTTCAGTACTTTTTATACCAATTCAGTATTTTGATACTGTATCATTACTTTTTTTATCCCATTTCAGTACTTTTGATACTATTTTGACACATTTTATACTTTTGCATTTTGATTTTTCATAATTGAGTACTTCTGATAATATTTCAGTACTGTATTGTATTCAGGTCTGCTCTGTGTGTGTTTTGGTGAATGATCCATCGTTTCATTTCACACTCCGGTAACAGAAACACACTTTGTCTGATTTCCTGAAAATCTGATGTATTTTATCAGCTCTTTGGACGCTCGTTCTGACGGCACCCATTCATAAACCGTTGAGGTGAAGTTAATGTAGGATGTGTTGTGTTTCAGTCACAGCTCTGCTGAGGAAGCTGAAGCAGCAGTCACGAGAGAGCGTGGAGGACAAGAGACCCCGTCTGCTCAAAGCACTGAAAGAGGTGAAGCACACACACACACAGTCCGAGGCGCCTGGGAATGATCTGCAGACAGGAAGTGACCTACAGGAAGGAAGACACTGAATGTCACCTCACTGCAGACGCTTCAGATTCACAGCTCCATGACAAACAATGATTTTGAGTGCATATTCTAGTTATTAACTCACTGATGGGATTCTTTTAATAATATCAGCCAAGGGTTTTAGTCACTAATTTATTTAAAAAAATGAACATCCTTAAAATTTAAAGCTGAAAGATTTTTTATAATTGCTGTGTTTTACAAGAGAACATGTAATACAGTTTTCTTAATTTATTGAAATTTTATTGAAATTTTTACTAATAGTATTTGCTGGTAATATGGCAGTTAATTAAAAAAAATTATTCAATTAAATGCATAAAAAAATTAGGAAATTGTGTTTTTTTAAAAACCAGATATCAAGCTGAAAGAGATTTTATAATGACTTTATTTACATGTTGTTTTTTACCAAGATGTTAAATGATTGTTTATAATTTTCTTAATTTAATGCTGTGTTGTTATTGAAATTACTATTTTAATTTCTACTGATGGTCTTTGTATCTAATATAGCAATAAATAAATGAATGAGCAAAAGTGAATTAAAAAAAAACAAGACATTTTTATTTCTATTAAATATCAAACTTTTACAATTGTTTTGTAAATATACTGTTGTGTTGCTGTTCGGTAGCTGGGTGACTTCTATCTGGAGCTGCACTGGGACTTCCAGAGCTGGGGTGAGTGAGTGTGTGTGTGTGTGTGTGTGTGAGCAAGAGAGAGAGCGAGCGAGCGTGTGTGTGTGAAGTTAAGATTCATTTACAGTCGGTTTTCTCTGTGATGCTAATGCTAATATCTGGAATCAGCTTGTTTTCTGTGGTGTGACGTGTTGAATCTGTGTTTAGTGTGGATTGTGTTTGAAGCTGTTGATTTTCTCTTCCTCAGTGCCTTTACTCTCACGGATTTTACCCTCTGACGCCTGTAAGATCTACAAACAGGGCATCAACATCCGGTACGTTTGATCCATCTTCTGCTGAGTCAGTCAGACACTCATATTTCTGAGTGAAGCGCCATGTTAATACAGAACAGCTCATTACTTACTCATCACCAGCGCAGATGACAGACACATAGCTTTTATTATTTTAACTTTTGTTTTGATTGTAAAAAAAAAACCCCAGTTTGATTAAATTAATAATTTTTCATAAATATTTAACCAAATTTTCAATGAATACACAGATGGATACGAAACGTTTAGTTTTTGTCCACGTCTCACAATCAAAATAGTTTTAATAAATAATAATAATAATATAATAATAAATTAAAACGTTTGTTTTTTTCATTTATTAATTTATAAATGTATGTGTGTGTAGTCTGGACACTACACTGATCGACTTCACTGATATGAAGTGTCAGCGAGGAGACCTGAGCTTCATCTTCTGTGGAGACGCTGCTCCCTCCGAGTCCTTCGTGGTTCTGGACAACGAACAGAAGGTTTATCAGAGGATTCATCACGAGGCACGTTCTCCGTCCGCTCGCTCGTTGTGCGTGTTCCGCTCCGGTGTGTGTGTGTGACACGTGTGTGTGTGTGTTTCAGGAGTCAGAGATGGAGACGGAGGAGGAGGTGGACATCTTGATGAGCAGCGACATCTACTCAGCTACGCTCTCCACCAAATCCATCACCTTCTCCCGCGCTCAGACCGGCTGGCTCTTCAGAGAGGACAAGACCGTACGTGTCTGAGACACCAACACACACAGTCAACGCTAGTGTTATCAGCAGCTAGAAACGCTTTCACTCAGTTATTTCTATCTGTTGCGTCAAGAAGGTCCTGCAGAGGACAGAGTAGAGCCGGGACTGAGATGGAAGCAGGGGGCAGTAATACATGCTGCACCTCTAAGAGTCTTTATTGAGGAAAAAGGACTTGACTTTCACCCATTCAGCTTAAATTGAATCCTGCAAAATTAATATTCTCGTCTGTGTTGATGTCAAGTATCAACCCGACACTGTCTTCTGCTGCAGTTCATTTCTGTCACTGCTGTGAATTTTAATATTAAGAGTCAGTCAAAAACACTCTCAGAGGAGCCTCATCTAAATCTGATTAGAGACGCCATCTGTGGTGTGCACTGAGAGTTTGGATGTTGTCCCCACAGGAGCGAGTGGGGAATTTCCTGGCAGACTTCTACATGGTCAACGGCCTGGTCCTGGAGTCCAGGAAGAGACGAGAGCATCTGAGCGAGGAGGACATCCTGCGGAACAAGGCCATCATGGAGAGCTTCAGCAAAGGAGGGAGCATCATCGAGCAGAGCTTGGAGGTGAGCTTTAGCCAGGGCTATGTGATTACCATTGTGTACATTACCCCACCCTGTTTCCTGCTGCTCCTCCATAATAGACCAATTTAAAGTGCAAATCATGTAACTGTCACAAAAATGTGTGTAAATACATACATCATTAGCATAAACCCTCATTACTTATGTCATAAATAACAGCTAATTAGATCTGTGCGCCTCTTAAAGTGACAGCAGCGTGGTATAAATATGAAAATAAGTATGAATTCTGAAACATCATAGGGTTATATTATCATAGGACACTTATTCACTATTAACTATAAACTCTGCTTATAAATAGTTGGGGCAGTAGTTGTTAAGTTTAGGTATTGGTTAGGATTAGGGATGTAGAATAAGACATTAATATGTGCTCAATTACTCAATTACTTAATTAGCCAGTATAGATATGTTTATATGCACGGCGCCCTCTGCTGGCAGGTCTGTATTTGACTGTGTGTCTCTGCTCTCTCAGCCGGTGAGGCGTCAGTCGCTGACCGCTCCGTCTCCAAACACTATCTCCTGGGAGGAGTACATCACCTCTGAGACGGGAAAGTACGTCAGATCTCCATCGTAAGCCCTGTCTGGACAGTAACTGTTCCTCAGTGATTTTCACCATATACAGGGGGTAGTCTGGCCCGTGGAGAAATCCCCAGCTTTTTGACGAACACCAAAATCATGTTTGAAAAGGAGAAGCAGCAACCAGTCATAAGTGTGAATAAATAATCTCTCCATTGATGTCTGGTTTGTTAGGAGAGGACAAAACATGATATTTTACTAATTTTGACTCACGCAGTATAAAAATATATCTGTGCTGCTGATGACTGCTGCTGCGCTCCAGGAGCACAACTATAATTATACACAACTCTATTATAGGTGTTGTATTTTCACAGATGTCCATATGAGAAACAGCTGGCTTCTGAATATTGCTGGACACAAGTGCAGGTCAAGTGAGGCTCATGTCCTGTGTTTGGTGTGTTCCAGGGCTCCTCATCTAGGCCGAGAGCTCGTGTGTAAAGAGAGCAAGAAGAACTTCAAAGCAACTGTAGCCATGAGTCAGGACTTCCCTCTGGGCATCGAGTCGTAAGTGTCCGGCGCTCCGCTGACTCCTGACCGTGTCCATGCTCTGATTCTCACTGATCACTTGTTTTTCAGGCTGTTAAATGTTTTGGAGGTCATCGCACCCTTCAAGCACTTTAATAAACTCAGAGAATTTGTTCAGATGAAGCTTCCGCCTGGATTTCCTGTCAAACTAGGTAAACAGATACATGCAGCATAAACGGCTAAAAACATCTTTTATTTATATATATATATATATATATATATATATAAAATTCTGTCAAACAGTTAATTGCATCCGAGATAAGTTTTTGTTGACGTTATATATGTGTATGTACAGTGTGCATTTATGCATATATTACTACACACACATAAAGCACATATTTCTAAAATATATACGTTCATATAATCATTCTTTTGTATTTATTCTTATATTTTCTATCATGTATAAATATATTTAACACATATATATATATATTTTTTTAAATATGCATAGTGTACACACATATATTATGTAAACAAACCCATTTTGGATGCGATTAATGGCAACTTTAACATATACATGCATGTGTGTACATTTATTTATATATAATATAACAGTATACGCATATATTTTGTAAGCAAACACTTTTTATTTTTGATGTGATTACTCATGATTAATCATTTGACAGCACTTAAACAATACTGTTAACTAAAACTGTAAAATACACCTAATAAACCATAAACAACATGCTAAACTATACAGAGTAAACAACACACTGTTATAACTAATGTAATTAAAAAACCAAAGCTTAATGTAAATGTCCAATATCTGCAAAAAACAATAGAATGGTTGATTTTATTCAAAGTTTAGGATTTTGTAAAATGATATGAAGGTGATTTGGTGCGTTTGGCCAAAAAGGCGAAAGTGCATTCCAAAGTAATGCCAATGCAGCATCTTCTGATGATGATGGTGTGCTTCTGTTCCAGACATCCCCGTTTTCCCCACCATCACTGCCACCGTGACCTTTCAGGAGTTCCGTTACGACGAGTTCGACGACTCCATTTTTACGATTCCCAACGACTACAAAGAGGATCCCAGCCGCTTCCCAGACCTCTGAGCCACTCCCCCTCCCGCTCCACCCCGCCTCCATCTCCTCCCATCTCAGAGTCCGGACCCGTCGCAGATGGACACGTGTAGGAAATACTTGACGTCATACGAACACAAAGGGATCGCGCTGAAGCGAGTGTGAACGGGAAGCGGAGCGCAGCTGCACTACATGATGAAGCTCCGGACTGGTACGCTACAAACACGGAGCGTCGCTTCACCCCTGTACCTGGCAGGAAATACGGCATTATAAATTATTATTACACACGCCGAGTTTTCATATATATCTTTGTACAACTGTTACAAACTTGTATACTTCAGTTAAAGGAAGCGTGTATATTTAGGAAAGAAGTGGGCGGCGTCTGTAAATGATTTGAATTGTATGAAACCGGTCACAGAATACAGTCATTTCTACAAACTCTGTGTAAATACCACTTCCCTCTCCGGTTCGTTTGCTTGTTGCATCATGGGAAACCAGCTCGTTCACTCTGCCCTTCACTTGTATGTTTGCTTTCTCACATCCTAGTGGAGGATCGTACCAGACCGGACCGGATGTAAATGTAGCAGAAAAGGACGAGACCTTCACGTTACTTTCACCTTGATAGATGGATGTAAATACATTCAAATTGAAATATGTTTTCCAATGTAGTATAATCGACTGATGTATAACTGATTGACATATAACTGACGAGTATGTTTATTGAGATATTAGTGTAAAATGTTTAGGAGATACGGCGGCGACATCTTTCCTAATTTTTTTTATGTGTGTTTGCTGTGTGCCGAGGGAAGAGGAGCTCACGTCACATTTGCACCAGCAATATCCCTTCTTCTTTTATGTCTTTTGTGTTTCGTTTGTCCGAATGGAAACGTGCCGTGACGCTTCCATGACCCACTACTGGTTAGTGTGGAAACTCATGTGTTTTGCCGATTTCCTTTTTTATTTTTGTTGTGTTACCAGCTTCTTTTTTTCCTGCATTTCATGTCATTGTTTTTAGAGTTGCTTTATGCCTTCAGTAATTCGTCATATTTTCTCCCAAATGCATTGAACTCTCGGATGTACAGCAGGAACCTTGTATGAACCTGCTTCACTTTTACACGACAAATTGTAATTAATAAAATGTCCATGTATCAGTCTTTTGTTTTGGTCAAACTGTCTTTATTAGCAAGATATTGATGCCTTGCATAATATTCTAAAGGTGCTTGAAGATTCTATTTTAGTTCATTAAAGAACAAAATCAGGACGATTTCGAAGTTGGAGGAGAAAATGAAATGGGAGTTTTTAGACCAACCCTAACTGTCGGAGAGATGTAAAAAAAAAAAATATATATATATATATATATATATGTGTGTGTGTGTGTGTGTGTGTGTTTTGTAGTAAAACAGATTGTTTCGTTAGGGAAAAAAAACGTTTTTCCTCAGGTGGGATCGTTCAGGACTCTTTGAAGGTGATTTTAAATTTGGGCACAATAAGTCCATGGAGAATTCTTTTAACTGTTTTCCTCAAAAACAGTACAATAACAGTACAAAAACGTCTTTATGACTGCAAGAAAGACAGGAACATCTTGAATGACAAAGGGGTGATTATATTATCTGTCAGTTTTTGTTCTGGAAGCGAACTATTCCTTTAAGTATGTTTAATGGGTTAAAAGTAATACAGAAACAATGCATCTAACCGAAATAGGTGTAATGTCACTGTAAAAAAAAACTAAAACTAAATTCAGTTAAAAAGTATTTATTGTTAACTTTAGCCTCATATAATTTATCTTAAGTATTTAAAAATAAAAACTTTTGGAAATTAACTAAATAACTAATGAATATTGTGCTCGAGAACTATTCTTATTTCGCGGCTTTCTGAAATACTTGATTCTGATTGGTCAGACGCATGGTTCAGAGCGGGAAAATGCTGACCAGGCCCAACAGAACCGTCTCCTCAGAGGATTGAGTATTAATATTTTTGTTTTTCGTAATTGGACTACGTTTGGCTCACCAGCAGCTTTAAGGTAATATAACATTACCGGTAAAAGTATACTAAAAGTTAAATACAATTTAAATCTTAATCAATACTCATGTATTGAGTCATGCAGGCTAAAGCCCAATTTATACTTCTGCGTCGAACCTACGCCGTAAACTACGCAGTGACGCACAAGCAATTGTAAAAAAACAAGAGGAACAATATCCTTGATATCTATATCAGAGACGTTGTCTCGTTTTTTTTATATAATTTAAAACGATTGACAGCCAATCAGTATCCTTTCTTTAAAGCTCTCGAGCATTTAAAGCTACAGAGCTCCAATAATCAGAAAGCGTTGATGTGGAACCCATCACTGAAAACGCGGGAAAAAACACGTAAGAATCGATCCATTAAACTAAAGAGTATGCATTGGAATTAAAGCACAAGATTTGCTCTCCATTATACAACTTCCTGCTCTCTCCAACAACAAAAATCAACGAATGCTAAAAATGACTTCTGAAGTGCAACACAAATACCTGTTAATTTTGTGTTTTAAGCCTCTAACAGCCCTAGCAATGCAAGTAAGGTTTATTTATTAAGTGCTTTTCATAGACGGACAGTCACAAAGAGCTGGACACAAAGATTAAAATAAAAAAAGATTCCCCCAGTTTCAGACAAGGTTTAAGCTAGTCCCAGACTAAATTGCATGTTTGAGCTGTCTCAGATGAAAATATCTTGCTCGGACATATCTTAAAACATGTCAGTGCCATTGTTGCGTGTTAAGATGTACACCTGTAATATCTTTTTTTTTTTTTACAAGACATTTTTGTAAAAATTGCTTAAATATCTTAACGTCCTGGTTTTAGCTAAACCCCTTTTGTGAAAATGAAAACACAATATAAACAACGCAAATTCAAAACCGATGTAATTTCAAAGGAACAAAGCCACAAGAATTTTATATGAAGTTTTATTTTCAGTTCGTAACATTGCAAACAGTACAGAGAAGTAATTTTCTTAGCAAACTACAGTCTATGATGACGGCGTGTGTTCACTACGGAAAAACATTGCGGTAAATACAGCTGTCGAATGACCTGCGAGGAAACGTCATCCAGTTTACGTGAAGTTCCACAAACGTTCTGCAAGTTTAAAAAGACAAACTAACTCAGGCTAACTATAAAAAACAAATGCAATTTATTAAAAAGGAAAACAAAAAAAACACTGCTTGACAATGTTATCCAAGCACTTTTAATTCGGGGTAATTGGTTTAAATAGAAGCTGCAAACAGACATAGCGAATAGGTGTATTTATCAACGGTCTACACTAAATATACAGTATAACGTCGTTCCACATCAGCCATGAGAGAAGAAACAGCTCTAAAACCTGGGGAACATGGTAAGATGAGCATGTACCAGTAAATACAGCAGATTCTGAGGGAGCAGAATTTAAAAAACATGAAGGAATGAAGGAGTTCAGAGAGGAAAGTTCCAGACTGAAATCGGACGAGCTTCCCTTCATCTGAACTCTCAAACACTGATCCGTGGGCTGTTTTAGTCGCTCATGTCCATGTCTTCATCTCGCTGGTCTTCGCTGTGTCCATCCGACTCGCCGCGACCCGCGTCGTCTGCACTGTCTGCTAACAGCTCTTTAGCCGGCGGTGACGAGGCAGCGTCCGAGTTCCTCTCACGCTCGCTGTCGTAGCCCTGCTCCTCCTCATCATAGTCCCTGGTCACCTGCAGAACAAACTATTCAGAAGCTGGACTAGACCTGCTAACAGGGCTGTGCCGTGTATATCGTCTGCATTAACGTTTAATGATCTGCTATTTCACATCGAGTATTGTTTTAATAAAATTTTATAAGAATTAAAATTTACCCATGACCCTGAATCACAAAACAAGTCATAAGGGTCATAATGTAGTTTCATTTAAATAAAAAACCTGAAATAAACATTTAGCATTTACCATGATAATAATAATAATAATAATAATAATAAATAAAATAAAAAGCAAAATGTTTTTTTGGCCAAACTGCCTACAGCTTGCTAGGGGTGTAGAATATATACCTTCACATCTCCCTTCTCGCTGTCAGACTTCCGGTCTCTGTCTCGGTCCTTGTCTTTGTCTTTGCTCTTCTTGCTGGAGGAGCGTTCCCTTTTGTCCCGATTTCTGTCCCAGTCATCCTTCCTGTCTCGGTCACGGTCTCTCTCGCGGTCTTTATCCTTCTTTTTCTCTTTCTTGTGTCTGAGAGAGAAAGTTTTCAGGTTAAAGAAGGTCTGAGGAAAGAGGTGCGTGTACGTTTTTGTGACAAATGAGGACATAAATATATAATGGGAGTATATATATATATACACACACAGAAATTACAAGGAATTACTGTATGTCCCCACTTTTCCAAACACTAATAAATCACAATGACATTTATGAAACGTCTAAAAAAACCCTGTTGTTTCCTGTAAAGAGTAGGTGTAGAAGAGTCCCCACTTTCAGTTACCTGCGAGGAGACGGGGAGCGGGACAGCTTCCTCTTGGGAGATCGAGACTTCTTCGGCGATCGAGACGTGCTTCGACTTCTCCGGTGCCGTTTTCTGGAGGAAGACACATTCGCTGGTCAACACTAGCTCGGATCTGGTCTAACCCCACAGCTTTACTTTAACAGTGCATTTGTGAAAAAACAAGGTTAGAATCTTTCTAAAGGCAAAAACCAGCCACAAAAGGGGATTTTAAACAGCACTTTCAGGTTAATAAACAAAAGGAGGGTTGTAAAATAAACCTATTTGCAATATGTACTAGTATCTGAATATTAAACCACAAAAACAATACTAATCAAATTTAACAACAAAAACGTATGATAATGAAACTATCGTGAAACCGTCAAATACATTCTCTTAAAACCGAACTGATCGGATGAGGTGTACACTCACCGGCTGGAGCTGCGGGAGCGTCGGGCGCTGCTGTAGCTCTTGGGTGGAGTTTTTGAGCGTTTCCTGTTCTTGTCCTCCTTCCTCCGATCTCTACAGGAGAAACAAACACTGAATGAAGCACTGCTGCTGCACACTGAGCCAGAGAAAGCCTGAGGCTCCGGAGCTGCTCTCACCTGGATCTGGAGCGTCTGTTGCGCTCTCGGGAATGAGACCTCCTCCTCCTCGGGCTCTTAGACCTCCTCCTGCTCCTGGAGCGAGATCTCCGTCTGGAATGACTCTTAGAACGCCTGCTCTCACAGGAAACTCAAATCAGACCACCACTGTACAACAGCCATAAAATCATGAGTATTACAAATATCTGTCGAGCCTAGTTAATCAATTTCACACGAATTATTTGACCGTTTCAATGACCATGATTACAAATATGACATTGATTTTTCAATAAACAAGACGTTCATTAAGAGATTTGTGTTTTAGACACCATATTTCCTGTTTTCGTGCTACATCGACGACAAATAATTCCAAACACAAGCACTGCGTTATTTTGCGTCTGAGAACTTAGCGGTGATTTGTTCCTGAATGAATCATCTGCTCAAACGATTCAGTTGAACTGTAATGACTCACTTATTAACAGTGATTTATTGCCATCTACTGGTGGTTTTAATTTTACATTCAGTCTAAAAATCATCTCCACACACCTGTGCCTGGAGCGGGACCCGGACCTCCTGCGCCTGGATCTGGACCTGGATCTGGAACGCTTGCGTTTATCATCCTTCTTACCTGGAGAAACAAGCTCTTATCACACTGTTCTTTCATTCACACAAGCGGATATCTGTGTTCTAGCGTGTCAGTCACTCACTTCCGGGCTCGATGGCCGCTGAGATCAGAGACTGTGCCTCTCTCACTCTCTTCATGGCTTCTTCGATCTCTTTATTCGAGCCGTCCGCCTTCAGTCCCGGGGTCAGACTCAGTCCAGCGGCCAGATGATTCAGCCTGAAAGCACAGAAGTGCGTCTTAACTTTAATCAGAACCTGGTTAACTCAATGCTTACAACTGTATTTAAACAATGAAGTTGAATACAGGACTTGAAAAGGGGGAGGAAAAAATACCCAGGAAACTTGGGGAGAAAAACTGAATTTGGGAAAAGTAAAAGATGTTTGATGATAGTTTTGGACTTACTTGGGGTCTATGGATGCCATAAGCTTCATAAGCTGCTCAGCTGACAAAGACTAAGAAGAAAAACACATCAACGTTTAGTACAGAGTTCAGCAGATCCGGTTTACAAACACGACCACTGCTGCAGGAGGTCAAAGGTCAAACCTGAGTGTTTATGTTGGGTGCCGCCATGGCCAGAGCTGCCATGGGGTCCAAGTTCGGCCCTCCTAGACCTCCAAGAGGAACGCCACCGATCTAAGGACAGACAAAAAACCATCAGCTTCACTACAGGAGCGCTTCCTTACACCTACTGTTGAGCAAATCTCCGAAAGAAAGAAAAACAACCACATGTGCATTAGGTGTAGGATAAACTTAACCCTAGGATAAAAAAAAAAAAAAACCCTGCACCAACTACTAATAACTTTTACATGTGCATACAAAAAAAATAAATCATATGGCTTTGTGCTAAAAGACAGCATAACTTTGACCAGCACACTGATTTCATGCGATAATCAAGTTTTGCGCATACGTTTATTTCTGTGGATTCTTCAATAAATCACGGTAAGTGTTGGAGTTTGATGGAGATGGTGCTTTATTTGCAAATATAGAGATATTTTAGTTTTGGACTTTTACATTTAATTAAGTGCCTTCTATCTTTTCTTTGAGATGTTTAGTGGCAGTTGATCAAGCGGCGATTTTGTTTTCTTTGACCCGTCGGATGGAAACGTTGCTTTATTCGCAGATATTTTGTGATATTCAGGTTTTGCGCAAAAAAAAAAAATGAATTCAGTGGATAGTTTTTTTTCTTAGTGATAAACTGCCTCTAAATATCAGTAAGCGATGATTTTGTTGGTTGGAAACTGCATTTTATTTGCAAATGTTTATGCGATATCCCAGTTTTGGCACAAATATAATTCAGTGGATTCTCCTACTTGGTGATATTTAGTGGCAGTTTATCAAGAAGGGATGATTTTCTTCTCTTTGACTTGTTGGATGGAAATGGTGTTTTCGCAAATGTTTTATGCAATATTCCAGTTTTGCGCAAGCATTTAATTCAGTGGCTTTTACTTTTCTTAGCGGTATTTAGCATCAGTTCATCAGTAAGCGATGATTTTTTTCCCCTTACACTTGTTTGACGAAAACTGTGGTTTATTCGCAATTATGATGCGATATCCCAGTTTCACGAATAAATTTAATTCAGTGGGTTCTCCTATCAAGAAGTGATGATTTTGTATTCTTTGACTCGTTGGAACGGAAACTATGCTTTATTTGCAAATATTATGCGATATCCCAGTTTCATGCACAACCCTGATTCAAACGTTTGTGTGTAAACATCTACAGAACACTCACAGATGGGACGGGGTTGGGCGTCGGGAGAAGCCCGCCTCCTGGCAGCAGTCCTGCGACGGCATTGGCTGGAGCGAGCAGCGACAGAGCCTTGGATTCATCAGGAATCACTCCTGCAGGACGGAAACGGTACAATCAAACCACGCCTCGCTTCTCGCGCCACACACAGACAGACCCACAAACTTTCTTTTTACATTTGCACTGACATCAGTACTCGCTTTGTCAGAGGAAGCTAACACATGAGGTCCCTTAACAAAAGCATCAAGTGCACAATACTACAAGAAAAGGAAATGACACTAGACACACTGCCAAGATGTTATCACCTGAACTTGATTTTTTAAGTCATGAACCAAATGTAAGCAAGCACAGCCGGATCTCCACTGGGATGTGCTCTCAAGTTTCATAAGTTGTATAATGAACAAGCGATTCAGGTCAGCTGCTTCGCTATAAAGCACACAGAGACATCAAGATAGACAAAACAGAGTTTATGATTCGGGTGTCAGCATCAAATGACAGTTCATCAATCCACTGATGGCATGACTTACCATTACTAATGCAAATAACATTGCTTTACGGGGCTTTTGCTAGCATGTGAGAGCTAAAGCTGCCGTTACCTGGTCTAAAACAGAACACTATGGTATAAACTTCCAGCAAAAGCCCATTTTTAACTCTAGACTGTGTGTCAAATGCTGAAGAGGAAAATAACTAGAGTTAAATGACAATGAGAGTTTGGTGAGTGCATGGAATCCGTTGGGTGAGCGCCTCTGAAATTAATATTTCACTCCAAACAACACAATCTTCACTGACACACACACACACACGAGAGAGAGAGAGAGAGAGAGAGAGAGAGAATACAAGAGAGAGAGAGAGAGAGAGAGAGAGAAACAGGACAAGCTGCAGAAGACAAAACTGTTGGGTGGCATTTTCTGCTGGGCCTGGTTTACAGGACTTGCAGAACCAGGGAAAAGAACTGGAAAACACAACAACAAAAAACAGAAACGACCGTTAAAAAGCTTCTCAGGCCTTTTTCAGTCATGTGGAGAGGAACAAAAGAACATTCTAAACCTGATTCTTACTCAAAAGCAGAAAATATTAAAGCGAGGTTGGAGAAATATTATAGGACCCTATGAAATCCATTTGATTTTTCCCCAGTTTTCATTAAATTGCATTAATCGAAAAGCATTTAAAATCATCATGAAATTTTAATCTTAATTTATTAAACAAATAAGTTTAATCCCAATAAAAAGCCTTATTTTATTTATCTTATGTTTTATTGTATATTAGCATGAATAATTATTTGATTTTTTTGTATATTAAAATTTTCTGATCATCAAAAAAAAAGGCATAATTATTTGATAACAATAAAAATTAACCATGGATTTACGATTAAAAATTAAATTAAAATGACTAAAAATAAATAAAATCCTAAATTGAAAGAATTGTGTGACGATTCCTTAAAGTGCAGCTAATTTTAGTAGTGATAGTATTATTACATACATTCCACCGAACAATAGTGATATATTTCTATATTTAAGTAAAACCAAACCTTTATCTTGACAGGTTGGCGTTAATCTCTTTAAATTGCTGTGTATGTATGATACGAGGCTAGTTTGGAGGACACATGTTCACGTATTTACGAGCTCATTCAGAGAATCGACAAACGCTGAAATCATTGTGTGCTTATAATAAACGCAACCGCACGTCTGCGTCGTTCATTCACAGAGATGCAGGATTCATACTATAATTCATCCAAATTCTGTGACATTATACGGTAAATTCAACTTTTATGCCCGGTTCGATCGTGGAAATCATAGGGCCCTAATATCACAATCGCACAGTAAAGCCCTAACATTACGCGTGCTAAACACTCATGCATAAAGCACTACAGCTCATCTTACCGTACTTTATTAGCATGCAAAGTAGAAACATTCTCTCAGCCTAAACATTAGTGCTTTGCAATGAATAGAGCGATCGATCTTTGTCTGTGCGCTCAGATGGAGACACAAGAGAGAGGATTATAGTTTACAGCAGGGAAACACGTGGGCCGCCGCGTTTATTTGTCTACAGGGCAGCAGAGGGTCACTCTCAGACATCTGCCGGCTCTGCAATTGCCTTGTTCACTATAAAAATCACACACACAAATGACAAAGAGAAAAGTTTAACAAAAAAATGGAACTAAACTGGAAAGGCAATGAGTTAAACATCAGCTCCTGCCACTGATATATACACCTGGGATTCACTGCGCTAATGCCGTTGTCTAGTACACACTGCAAAGGGATCGACCGCGTGATGAACGTGAAGATGGCAAAAGAGCGGCACAAACCTTCGGCGAAGGGGACGACGATCAGGGCTCGGTCCACGAACACCGTGTTGGTCAGATGCTGGGAAACTCCGACTGACTCCGGCTCGTGGAACTTTACAAAACATACACGTGAAGTCACAGGCAAGGGAGAATCACTGAAAGAAAATATAGATGCTTTTGCCAGATGTACACACAAGGTTCAACAACACCTCCTACAGTCACGCTTCGAGCATAAACACCCAAGATCCGGCTCGGCTCTAGATCTGCCGGCTCCGGAGCTGATCCGCCCGCGGCCTACCTTCGCTGCAGATATGATGGCGCCCGGTGTTTTTCGATGGGTGAAAAACAACAGAAGCACAGAACACAAGTTAGCTAGTGGAGAAGCCTACATTCTGCCTGATGATGGAGCAGAGAGATCACGCATGCATGTGCGTTCCTGAGCCTACAGCAGGGTTTCTACGCGATTCACCAAGAAAACAAAAACACGCAAAAACTTTGACGGGTTACGAAACAATCACAGTTTGTTTACATACTATGCGTGTACTGTGTGCATATGTAGGTATTAATTATACGTGTAAAAAACTTTATATATAAACATATAATTTGCTTAATTTATACCTGCATGCTTTTTTACTAGTATACAGTAGTCAACATTCGAAGTGGATCAAAATCTTCCATCAAAGTTGTCCTAAAATCAAAAACAACTATTCTTGTCTAGATTTTGATCCACTGCGAATGCTGACTACTGTATACATATATACTAATAAATATATATCATACACAACACATAGTATATAAACAATCATTTATTCTTAATGCGATTAATAATTTCGCAGCCTTAGATGTGTTTTGGTCATTCACTCAACAAACTGTTAAACAGATTTCGAAGTATGCGTTTTAACAGCCACATCGCCACCTACTGGCCTGGTCTGAATAACAGCAGGAATCTGTGTGTAAACATTCTGTAAAACGTATTTTTTACAATCAATTAAAGAAAATGATTGAAAATACAACTTAAAAATAATTTCAAGTCCTTTTTAGTTCATTTTACAAAAATAACTTTAAATATTACAATGTTTAAATAAATTCTACTGAATCGTCTGATCACACTGCAAACAATTCATGCTTTTCCTTAGTATTTTTGGTCTTTTTTTTTAGTACTAACACCTAAAAATACAAATTCACTTGAGAAAGATCTGCCAGTGGAACAACTCAAGCTTTTCCCCCACTGACAGATATTTGCCCTTGTTTTAATCAAACTCACTTCATTTTGAGCGGGTTTCTAAGAACACAAGACTTCATATGACCAGTTTGCATCTCCACTAAATTTATGATTTAAGGGTGTTTACATATTTATACTGAAAAAAAAAAACTTCATAGCTTCATTTTGTGTCTGCAATAAAATTAAACGTTATATTTATTTAGTACTGAAAACAAACTAATACTGGGGAAGTTTTTGTAATATTTTATGCCACTACTGTATTTTTCTGCTCCAATTCAAGTCTTTAATACCGTGGAAGAGAGAAATAAAGCTTCTTAAACCCGCAGAAACCCCGCGCGATCAGAGGCGTGTTTAATTACGTGCGTCGGTTTGATGACGCACAGACGCAGCTAGGCGTGACGCAAGGTTCTTTGAACAATAAAGCGAAACTAGTGTAAAATAAGTGCACCAAGCATCATTTATTAGTGTTTTAATCGTCAGAAATTATCCCGTGTAGCTCACAGCTAACAATAAATCTTCGACAATATTACAAAGAAACCCAAGGATGAGCTGTTTAACTGCTGCAGAGGAGTTCTGGATTGTGTAGTTGATCTATTTAAAAGATTGAGATCATCTGAGCGAGTGTGAACGCGGTGTATTTCTATATCTGCACACGAATCGGGATGAATAAACATAAGTGTGGTATTGTTAGAAAGACGCAATGCAGTATGCTATGTGTGTGTGTGTGTAGAGCTCTCTCTTTATTAAAGAAGCTTATTTGAATGTTTTAGCTCTTTGAGGGGCATGTTTTGGGACATTTGTACTCACTCAGGAGGAAAGAGTCTGAGCTCGTCGATGGTTCCGATGAAGCCGAACAGGGTCCGCATCTGCTCCGCGGTGCTGCTCGGAGAAACGTTCGTCACCTGGATCACATTGGTGCTGGACGTCATTGTGGCTCCGTTTTATGGCGAACGTCGACCGAAAGACATTTAAATCCGACCGATTGATCGGTTTTCTCTCGATTTCTCCTCAGTGAAGGCCTGCTGTCTCACGCTAATGGCGCTCGTGTTCTGCGTGCGGCGTGAAGCGCGCGTTCATAAGAACATGGCGGCGCACTGGGCCCGATTTCAAAATAAAAGGTCAAGGGGAACGGAGCGACACTTTTCAAAGTACAAGTCCTTGTCCTCTAGTAGACGTGTTCAAGAAATGTGCTGTTTCAAAGTAAAAGTCTGCAAACCTCGAGATTGTACATATTTGTATTTAATTTCAATAAAGTTTTTTGTGGTTTTGTCAATTTTACTTTTTTATTATTTATATATGCAAAGTTTTGGCTTGAATTATAAAGAATGAGTTTGTTTTATATCAAGTAATGTAAATATATTTTTTTATATTTTTAGGGTTCTAGTTTTAGTAATTTTGAGTTTTTTTCATTTTTAATATATATATACATATATATATATGTGTGTGTGAGTAAAGTTTTGGTTTGCATTATTTTAGTACATCAAGGTAAATATTTCACAGTGTAAATTCTTTAAGAAAATAAATTCAACCAGAATCAAGTTCATTACAAAGCAGCAGTAGTTTGGAAAATTATAAGTCACTAAAAACAGAAAATAACTACTTTCAAGCTTTTTTTAATGTCTTGGTTTGTACAAAGCAGCGCGTGTACTTCCGGTGTGGCGGTGACGCGGGCGGAAGTCGTCACTCGGTGTCAGCAGATAGGAAATGGAGAGTGAAGGGGCCTCATCGATACATTAGCGGCGGTGATTGTGATCGATTGCTCTGTTGATGGTGGACTGAAGCTGGGGAACGGAACCCATGGAGCCCCATGAGGAGAAGCCCATCATCTACACGATGGAGAACAAACCCATTGTGACCTGTGAGTGACAGTGTGTGTGTGTGTGTGTGTGTGTGTGTGTGTGTTCTGACAGGAATGCTGCTCGCTCATATATTCACACACTCTCTCAGACTCAGTGTTTGTTCTGATCGATCACTGATTCGTTCATGACTGCAGCAGCAGCGGTTCTTCTGATTCATGACTCGAGATATGATCATATCATCACAGAAATCATAACCTATCAGAGAATGAGTGTGAGGCTGTTTGCAGGTGTACAGATGTTGCTTGTGTGCAGTAAACCCTACAGTAAAACTGAATCGGGTTGAACAAGTCATTAATGAAATATCAGGGAATATTAAAATCATATTGAGTAGATATTTTGCAGATTCTTTCTTAGTGGGATGTTGCTTGTGTTGAGTAAAACCCTAAAAAATGGTTTTCTAAGAATCAGTTCACATCTGTGAATCGTTTTTAAATATATTTTGTGGAATAATTAATGATTAATCACATCCAATATATATTAATTACATAATATGTGCGTGTACGGTGTATATTTATTATGCTCATATAAATACACACACATGCATGTGTATATTTTAGAAAAGTATGTTATGTTTAAGATTTAAAACTTTTTTTTATGTGTAATATAAATTATATGGATATAAATAGAAACATGTAAATGATTTCTAAAGATATACTGTATGTCTTTATAGATGCATAATAAATATATATATATGTGTGTGTGTGTGTGTGAGTACTGTTACTCACACACACACACACACATATATATATATTATGTAAACAAGAACTTTATTTTGGATGTGATTAATCGTTTGACAGCACTATGAATAACTTAAAATGATATTGAGTCTGTAATCTGCCGCTTCAGTGAGATATTATTGATTTTGTGTGAATCGTTTGTTTGAGTTGGTTGTTTTTCATGAGTTAGTTTGTATAAGTGACAGCTGGAATATAGATGTTGCTTGTGTTGAGCTAAACCAAAACCAATCGTTCATTTGAATCGGTTCTTATTTATGAAACCGTAATGAATAATTCCTGTAAATATCAGACTTCTGTCTGAGGAGAATACAGCTTGTGTAGAGCGAAACACTGAATCACTTCTGATCCTTGAATCTGTTTAAATAACTCCTAGAATAATTATGTCACAGCTGTGTAAATACAGGCTTACTCTCATTTCAAGTTGTAATCTATTTTGCAGCTTTAGCGGGATATGGCTTGTGTTTTAGTAAAACCCTAAAGGATTCTTTTTTCTATTCTGTTCATATCCAAGAACATCCTGAATCAGTGTAAATGCCTTTGAAAGGTTGTGACCTGTGATGTCATGCAAATTCATTGGTCACAGCACTTGTGGTATTGTGGTATTCTAGCGCTGTTACCACATGCTGTTAGGTTTACCTTTCTGAATCATATCAGAACTGTGAGTCATGAACACAGCAATCGTTCAGAAGCGTCAGGCTGTGTTTTGCTCTGGTTTCTTCAAGTCGAGTGAAATGACGCCTGCAGCACTCTTAAGAGCGGGTCTCTTCTGTAAATATCGTCTGCTACATCACTATATGATCGTTTAACATAAGATCACACTCCCAGGCAAACCATTTGAACAGTAGGAGTTTAAAATGCTTTTATAGAAGTCTCTTCTGCTCATCAAGACCAGTTTTATTTGATTAAAAATACAGTGAAATTAGAATATCATTCTGATGTAAATCATCTGTGTTCTGTGTGGATCTGTGTTAAAGTGTGTTTCTGTGATGTTCAGCATCATTCCTCCAGTCTTCAGAGTCACATGATCTTCAGAAATCAGAATAATATACTGATCTACTGCTCAACACACATTATTATTGATTATTTTTAGCATTATTTACTTGATCAAACGTGATGATAAATACATTTATAATGTTACAAAAGATTTACATGCTGTTGTTTTGAGCAATAAATCAGTATATTATGATTTCTGAAGATCATGTGACACTGAAGACTGGAGGAATGATGCTGAACATCACAGAAATACATTACTGTTTAAACAAATATGCTATTTTAAATAGTAAAAATATTTACAAATTTTACTGCATACTGTACTTGGTTTTGTTATATTTTTTTATCATTATTATATCAAATAACAGCAGGCGTGGTGAGCAGAAGAAGCGACTCTCACTGTTTACTCCGTCGGTAGTGTACGTGTCAGAGTGCTAGCAGCTACGCTGTTTTAGAAACGCTTCCCTCTGTCATTATCAGTGAGGCTCATCAGTGTGAGAGAGAGAGAACGTGTGAATTGAGCACTATACATATGTTTGTGGCTTCCAAGATTAACCTTCAGTCTGTTACGTGTGTGTGTGTGTGTGTGGCTCAGGTGCGGGTGATCAGAACCTGTTCACGGCTCTGTACGGATCACTGACCCAGCAGCTGCCCAGAGAGCCCATGGAGTGGAGGAGGTGAGCGCTCTTATTATACAGTAGAGTCAGATCTTTATATTCACGCTGTGATGTTCGTCTAACAGATTATCAGTGAGATTAAATGTTCTTGGTTGATTGTGGCTCTGTGTGAGCTTGAGGGGTGGAGCTTTTCGGTAATAGTTTGTACAAGGAAGTCTTCATTATGAAGTCTTAAATTTGGATACGGAAAGGCCAGAATTGCAATATCGTTTACAGTAACCGCTGAATTTTAATAGATCATGATTTCATAAAAGAAACATCAAAGTCGACCGCTTTCTGTACAGTTATTGCCAGAGAAACACTTTTATTTCTGCTGCTCTGAAAGCGCCATGTGATGACAGAGAATTAATCTGCATTTCTAAAACACATCTGCTGTTTTTGTTCAGACCAATGCAGAAATACACCCATGTTTTTACCCTACAAACAGTAAATATGAATTAGAAGATCAATTCATTATCAAAACCTGTTTTTTCTAATTTATTTATAAAAAATTATTGATAAGAATTGTTTAAATTAATATAGGAATATACTGTGAAATTATTAAATACTATAATCACAGCCAAAATACAACATTTTGTGTACATAATTTAAGTGTGTATGGGTGATGTATATTTATTATGCCTATATCAATACGCACATGTATGTACATTTTATAAAGATATTGTGTTTATATTTGAAATATATTTATATCTAATATAAATTAGGGCTGTCAAATGATTAAAAATTTTAATCAAATTAATCAGGATTTTCAGTGGATTAATCATGATTAATCAC
>JAUMHR010000060.1:17961312-17976396 GCA_032361145.1 Enteromius fasciolatus | reverse complement strand
TAAAACTAAATTGTACAAAATTAAATAACAGTAACATCTTTACATTACTGAATTAAATTACATTCAATTAACTTTAATTTTGACACATAATTTACATGAGTTGTTGCCCAAACCTCGAATATCTATTAAATGAATAAAACTAGAGGCATTTGTTACCTTTAAGTTTTTAAATTCAATTATTAAATCCAAATACACTTTATTGCTGGAATTCTTTCCAAAATTTGTCTTTGATCTCAAAGCGTAACCTATTCAATCTAGCATCTGCACGCAAGCCTTCTGTTGCCTGGCAAAATTTAATATTTCTTATACAAAAGATGCTTGTCTATAGCCAGCTGCAGTACAAGCCGTGCGTGACAAACGCTGCCAGTATGAAAGCACGATCGGCTATTTAAAAAGAAATAAATCAATAAAACAAGTAAATGAAACAATAACTAACACACTCCAATGCCATGTCTCAAGTCAAGTGAATGAATCAAACAGGCATCCAATACTGACTTCCGGAAAAGAGGAATAACCAATGACATTTGAGATTACAACTAAAACAGCAAGCCCCGCCCCACGACTGACAAACATAAAATTGTTCGAGCGCAGGAATGAAGTGCCTGAATTGCGCGCAGCTCCCGTTTCTTCACGTGTAGATCTGTTTTCCTCTCACGTATGTGATTTACTGCGCGCGCCAGCATCAGTGGTTCGCTCACGTATTATTGGCATAGATTTGCCGCCATACGAGTCTCGCTGACTGTGGATCACGTGCACATCACATACACGCACGCGCCTGCCAGCAGTAACCGGTGGGGGCGGGGCTGCACTGTTTTCGCTGCAGGTACACACACACAGCCTTGTAGGGAGTCCTGCGCTTTCACTTTAACGACACAAAAAATGCACGTATTGTGGGAACGGTATAACACTTTTTTTTTGCGGTTTTGAAACCGTGACTTTTTCAAACCGCGGTAAACCTTGAAACCGGTTATCATCCCATGCCTAGCTGCAGGATGTCTAATTGCGTCTTTGCATTGATTTAACATGTAAATCACTCGCGCTTAATGCTTTAATCGCGCCTGGTGTGAACAAGGTCTTGTTACGACCTATGCGTTTGTTTATTTAATATAATCACAACGTTTGCTGTAATGTAATCGCATAGGCTGACATCGCGATTGTGATATGATTATTCGTGCAGCACTACTCTTTATATATATATATATACATAATAAATATGTACAGTACACATGTATATAATGTTGGCATAAATATTTATTTTGGAGGCAATTCATTGTTTGACAGCACTAATATTAATTCATACTTTTGTCTTATCTGTTTTCATAAAATGGTTTTAAGGTGGAATATAACGTGGATCCTTTCATACAATGTCTTGTTTCTGTGTCTTAGCTGTAAATTATGCTTTTTACAGTAATTATTTCGTTACTATGCCCTACCCTGCTAATATAGTCATTATTTTATTTGTGCAATTCTTCAAAAATGTCTTAAATTTAAAGTTAAATTTGAGCTTAAAATCCTGCAGAAAGCCTGAATGAGGAAGTGGTCTCTGTCACATGATCTTGGGAAATCCAGTCATTGAGCTCTTCCTGTTTAGAACGGGCCAGATCTGGAAGAGTTTGTCCAGCTCAGCATTTACATACAAACATACAACATGTGTATATGTTTGATAAGAGCTGCTTTCACTTCACTCAGAGAGGTCAGAGCAGAAGAAGGTTTTTAGGAAAGCGTTGAAGAAAATGGAAAAGGTCCAGCAGGGTCATTGTGTCATTAATCAGATGTTTCTTGTGTAAGGTCTTACGGACGAGCACCCAAGATGATCTATCTGGAGGCTAACTTCGTCCAGTTTAAGGAGGAACTGCTTCCTAAAGAGGGAAATAAAGCTTTGCTGACCTTCCCCTTCCTGCACATCTACTGGACCGACTGCTGCGTGAGTCTCACATTAGATATCATTGTAAAAAATCGCATTGGTGTGTAAGCCATATTTTATTATTGCAATTCAGAAATAATTCAAATACTTATAAATAAAGGAATTACAAACATTCTAAAGCTCTGTAAACTTGGTTAATTCATCTCACTCTACAACAAATCTTTAACATTTAATGTGTTCAGAATGTTAGGGCGATGACAAATATAGTACGAATTGCATAAAGTCTAAAACTTAAACCTTAACTAAAAAAAGTTATATTGTCATTTATTTTAAGCAACTTTTTTAAAGCAACATTTATCGTAAATGCTAAGCCAGAAAATACATTTGAAATAAAACTGAAACCTTGAGGGAGCGTGAGAGAGCTGGAGTATGAGCGTGAGAGAGAGTGATCGAGCGTGAGAGAGCGTGAGAGAGCTGGAGTGTGAGCAGTCTCGTCAGTAAAGTGATCAGTAGTGAATTGTCCATAACCTGCATTCAAATAGAGCACCATTTACTACAGTTCACTGACAAGCTACTAGCATGTGTCTGTGAGGGAGTGTGTTTGTGTGTGTTTAAGAAATCTCTACTATCTTCATTTGACCCTCTAACTCGAGCAACTCACCTCTAACAACCCTCTAACTCTCTATTGTAATTCTATTTTCTTAAAACAACACATGACCCTCTAACACTTGTACTCTCAGTTGCAATTGTTTTTTTAAAAAGATAGTTCTGCTAGTGTACTGTGTTAGGCTAACCGTGACTTGTTATAGCACTTGCATATCATTGCTCTTTTGTTGGGTTTGATTGCTTGTTTTATAATCCTTTATTAGTCGCTTCAGATAAAGGCGTCTGCTAAATGGCTAAATGGGAGTGTTTGTGTGCAGGACACGGAGGTGTACAAGGCCTCGGTGAAGGAGGACATGCAGCGATGGCAGGCCGCTCTGCGTCTTCACGGCTCGGTGGACTGGCTCATCGTCGTAGTGGAGAGCGACAACAAGAAGAAAAACAAGACCAACATCCTTCCACGCACCTCCATCATCGACAAGATCCGCAACGACTTCTGCAACAAGCAGAGCGACAGGTGAGCGGCTGAAATAGCTCCTGATCCCAGCATGCTCTGCTCTCAGCTGTCTGTGCATTTACTGCTGGTGATTATTTTACACACCCCGGCGTGTGATGAGCACCAGAGAGAGACACACATAAAAAAAACTTGTCATAAAGGTCAGTTTTGTCAAAAGGGTTAATAAATAAGTTGAATAAATGCACTATTAGAAAATCTGGAGTCTGAGGGAGCAGAAACATCTGGGAGTTGGAATTTTATAGCATTTTTATAAAAAAAAAATCTAAATAAATGTAAAAAAAAAAGTGTCATAAAATATATAAAAAATATATTATTAATGTAATAAATATAAATATTTTAAGAAATATAAATAAAATTGTAAAAAGTAAAGTGGAAAAATCATATTGAGTGATGTGATGAATATTTATTTGGATTGTGAAATTTTAATTTATATTAATTTTATTTGTCATTATTATTTTCCTACTACAGAAGAAACAGGCTGGGAGGGTTTGATAAAATATTACTTAAATAAATAAATATAATTCTTTCTTATTTATTTATTATACTTTTACTATATAACATTTGTATTTTTTTTAAAAAGGAAATTATTCAAGCTATGAATAGGAAAGATAACAAAATGAATAATAAAATTTAGATAAATGTGAAAAATAACTAAAATATTTTTTAATAAAACTTACATTAAGATTTTATGTTCATTTTAACTTGGCCCAGCCCCTTTATCAGATGTTTTGTTCATTTTAACAGGATAAAGACACAGTGATGAAAACATGTAAACCGCATTTGAAATCGTATTTAATATGATTTAAAGGCATAGTTTGAAAAAAATGAAAATTCTGCCATTAATTACATCTCAACATGACATAAGATTTCAGATTATTTCTGTCATGTTGTTTACATTCAGATCAAAGTGTAAACAATGTATCTGTGTACATGTTTACTCGTGTGTGTTCAGGTGCGTGGCTCTGTCTGACCCGCTGAAGGAGTCGTCTCGGTCGCAAGAGTCCTGGAGCTCGTTCCTCACTAAGCTCCGTACGCTGCTGCTCATGTCCTTCACCAGGAACCTGGGCCGCTTTGAGGACGAGATGAGAACGCTTCGAGAGAAACGCACTGAGCCCGGCTGGAGCTTCTGCGACTACTTCATGGTGCAGGTGTCCATCTCAGCCCTCAGACATCATATCAACACCAGTCCTGAGTCAAGAAAACTTGACAAACCAGCTCTCCACTGATGTCCGGTTTCTTAGGAGAGGACAATATTTGAAAATCTGGAGTCTGAGAGAGCAAAAAAATCTAAATGTTCAGAAAATCTGTTACGAAGTTCTTAGCAATACATATTACTAATCAGAAATGTATTTGTTATATATTTACGGCAGGAAGTTTACAAAATATCTTCATGGAACATGATCTTTACCTAATATCTTATTAATTTTTGGCATAAAATAAAAATGTATCGTTTAAACCCATACAGTGTTGGCTATTGCTACAAATATACCTGTGCTGCTTGTTTGATCTGTGTGTGTGTGTGTGTGTGTGTGTGTGTGTTCAGGAGGAGCTGGCGTTTGTGTTCGAGATGCTGCAGCAGTTTGAGGACGCTCTGGTTCAGTATGATGAACTAGATGCTCTTTTCACGCAGTATGTGCTCAACTTCGGCGCTGGAGGTAAACCATCTTCTTTGCATCAATGTCTCGTGTTACACAGCTTCACTTCGCTATTTCTAAAAATATATTTTATATGCATGTATAACTGGCGATATGAAAAACCTACTCTAATCTGAGAATATTCAGTGTTGGTTGCGTTTCAGAAATAATTAGATTATGTTGAGATGTGATGTTATTGGTCAGCCTCGATTAAAGCAGTAAGAGTTTATATCAACATAAATGGGTTTTTTTTTTATTTAAATAATTTTTTACAATTTTATTATATTTTATAAAGTTTCAAATTATCAAATTTAAAATTATAAAATATAATAAATCCATTTTATACCTATAAAAGAATACAAGTTTTAAAAATAAAAAATACATTTGTATGTAAAATATATATTTTCTTATATTTTATACTAAATAAATATTTATAAAAAAAATATATATAATTTGATTATATTCATATAATAAACTATATATATATATATGCTGGCAGTATCTGATGGGGTGTGCTTCTGTGTTTCGGGTGTTCAGACGGAGCTAACTGGCTGAGCTCGTTCTGTCAGCCGGTGCGGAGCTGGAACGGGCTGCTGCTGCGGAGGCCTATCGACATGGAGAAGCGTGATCTGATCCAGAAAGGAGAGGCCAGTCTGCTGGACCTGCGCTGCTACCTGTTCTCCCGCCAGTGCACCCTGCTCATCTTCCTGCAGAGACCCTGGGAGGTGACCGCCCGAGCCCTCGAGCTGCTGCACAACTGTGTCCAGGAGCTCAGGCTGCTCGAGGTGCGTTTTCATTTTTTAGCCATTCTTGGGGCTTCTGGGACATGTCTGAGACATATTTCAGCCCTGTTCAAGTATTTAAGGTGTGTTTGAGGTGTTTCATCCAGTTCTAGGACTTGTTTTTGGGGCTTTTTAGGTATTATTCAGGTGTATTTCAGCCATTTTTGGGCCTTGTTTCAGACATGTTTGGGGTGTGTTTCAGCCAGCTCTGTGTGTGTGCTGCAGGTGTCTGTGGTAAGCGGTGCTCTGGACTGCTGGGTGTTTCTCAGCTGTCTGGAGGTCCTGCACCGGATCGAGGGCTGCTGTGACCGCGCTCAGCTGGAGGCTAACTCCTCTCACACCGTGGGCCTGTGGACCTACGCCACTGAGAAGGTACGGATCAGACATGGCTAACGCCCTCAAACAGACAGTGCCCCGTTTGGGCTGATTTCTCCATTGATGTGTGCAGCTGAGGTCTCTGGGTGATCTGTGCGGTCTGGTGTCCGAAAACAGCCCGAACTCTGAGGACCTGAACAAAACCGTAGACCTGCTGGCTGGTCTGGGAGCAGAGAGACCCGAAACGGGTAATTATGATGAAAGAACGCATCCTTTTACATGATGCTTATTGTATGTGGTGTTGATAATACTCAATCTGTTAACTGTTACACACACACACACACACACATATGTACTTACAAGAAGTCTCTCCTTCTCATCGAGGCTACATATATATATATATAAAAATAGAGTAAAAACAGTCAAATAATATTGGAGTGTAAAATTCCTTTTTTCTGTGTTTAACTGTAGTTTATTTGTGTGAAGCGCAGCTGAATTTCTTTCTTCTTTCAAAAGCATTAAACATCATAAGTGCTCCCAACACTTGACTGGTGGTGTATATTTGAATAAATCAGTAATGATGTGATTGAGCAGCTCTCAGATGTGTGTTTGAGGTAAAGTGTGTGAGTGATGTGTGTGTCTCAGCGAACAGTCCTCAGAGTCCGTATAAGAAGCTGAAGGAGGCCTTATCGTCCGTGGAGGCCTTCGAGAAACACTATCTGGTGAGCGTTCTCTCTGTAGTCTGTGAGTGTTTATTTTAGCGCTGCTGTGATTACTGGGTTTATTTTTGCTCATGGTGTGTGTGTCTGATCAGGAGCTGTCTCACGCCGCGATGGAGATGTACGGAGCCATTGGCCGGCTGCGGTCAGCTCGACTCGTGGGCAAGAGTCTGGCTGAGTTCTACATGTGAGAGCTCAATACATTCCTTTTTTTATCTTCTTTACGTAATATCTGAAGGATCTTTGGCATAAAAGAAAAAATGGGTTGTGTGTGTGTGTGTGTGTGCAGGAGAAAGGGTGACCCTCAGAGTGCTGAGAACTTCCTGCTGGATTCTCTGAAGTCGTACGTGTCTGAGAGCTGGAGTCTGCCGCTCACGCACACACGCAAACAGATCGCAGAGTGTCAGAAACAGCTGCAGAAGATGGACGAGTATCCTTCATGATGAAACACACACACACACACTCTCTCCAGGAAACGAGAGGAGGAGAAAAACACCTGAGATTGTGAAACTGAAATAAATTTCAGTTTATTTTACTGTAGTTTTATATTTGCAACACTTTATGTTTATAATTTCTTTATATTTAATAATATTTACTAAATATGTACTGTATTAATTAAAGAATATGAGTATATTAAAACTTGATATACATTAAAAATGTCCAAATATAAACATTATCTTAGAAAATATTGTAATATATAATGGTTTAATATAATTTATATATATTTTTATATTTAATATACAGTCGAACCAAAAATTCATATATATAAATATAAAGTATTTATAAAATATATACATATTTAATATTTATAAAAAAATAATAAAAACGCACAGACATATATAATTCAGAATTTTTGTAATGATCTTTTTTTATTTATTAACATTTTTAAATGGAGTTATTTTGTGGATGAATGTTGGGCATCAGCTGTGACCCGGGGTGTGTATTCTTTGACGGTGTCTGTAGATACCTGCAGACGAGTGCTCTGCTCGCCAGCGACACCAACCTGAGCGATGAAGAGAGGAGACACTTCTGCCACGAGATCCTAAGCTTTGCCAGCCAGACTGCAGAGGGCAAAGGTCAACAGAAAGGTCAGTTTTGTGTTCTCAATGTGTACACTACAGCGGTCACAGCTAATCCTGAACACACTTTATAGATTAAGTAATAATTGTAATGCAATTAAATATATTAAAAACCATTCTAAAGCAAGATTAACTGTATTCTGAGTGCATTCATCACAGTTTTCTTGAACAATAATGACTCGCTGAATCATAAGAACTGCTCTGTTGTAAGCGTCCTCTCTCTGTTCACAGACTGAAGAGTAGTGTCAGATAGTTTGAGGCTGTGTGTATTAAGTGTGTGTTTCTGGCTCTGACAGACGGCCGTGTGGCTCTGAGCATGAGCTCCTTCACACGTCTCCAGGAGCTGTGTTTCCGTCCGTCCTCGGCGCTGGTGCACGTGAGCGCCGCCCTGGAGCTGGAGCTGCGTCTCTGCAGTCTGATGCCAGTTCCTGTGACGCTGGAGCAGATCTCAGCCAGCATACACTTCACAGAGGAGCAGCCGGGCTCCACGGCTCAGAAGAGGGCTGCTCAGAACCCCGACGGGACCGTGACCTTCCCTGCGGCCAGCCCAGCGTCTGTGACTGCGCTGGAGCTCTGCGAGATCCTGGAGCATAGTCCGTCTGAGAGCGCTCTGAGCTTGGCCGGCGTGGCCTGCAAGAACATGCACATGCTGCTGCGCCGGAACGACAGCACCGCCTCGCTGGACACACCGAACACCACGCTGACCGCTCTCGCTCCGGAGGACACCGCGCTGATGCTCAGGGCCAGGGATGTCACGCTGTTGCCTGGCAACAACAGCATCGTCTTCACTGCACCTGTGAGAAGAGTTCATCAGATTACAGCAGATTCCCAAACATGTGACCGCTGACCAAAATTGTAAAAAAAATGGTTAATGGTCAAATTTATAGACATCAAATTGAAATGTCAGGACACTTCATGTAAATGTTTTAGGTCAGATCTGACTTTGGGAATCTCAGGCTTACAGGGTAAAAAATTAACACATTTACATGTGATTTTGTTAAAATGAGTGCATGTGTGGTTTTGTCAGACTCAGAAGCCGGGTGTGTATACTCTCCGCCAGCTGTGTGCGACACTGGGACGAGTGCAGTTCCTTCTGCCACATCTTTACCCTGTGGTTCAGTATGAGGTGTACTCTCAGGAGCCTCAGCTCAGCATCCAGCCGCTCACAGGTCAGTGAAAGGGTGAGGGTGTGAGAGGGTGGGTGTGGGAGGGGCTGTGTCTGAGAGAATGGGTGTGAGTCTGAGAGTGTAGGTGAGAGGGCGAGTCTGTGTCTGAGGGTGAGTGAGAGGGTGAATCGGAGAGGGTGACTCTGAAGGTGAGAGGGTGAATCTGAGGGGAAGAGGGTGGGTCAGAGTGTGGGTGAGAAAGCGAGTGTGTGTCTGAGAGAGTGTGTGTGTGTCAGTGTGCCAGACTGATGTGTGTGTCGTTGTCTCAGAGCACCTGTTGGCCGGTCTGCCGCAGCAGGTGAAGTTCACGATCCTGACGGGTCACTATGCGGTGAAGAAGGGTGATGCTCTTCAGCTCAGTAACACTGACTCCATGCCTGTGCTGCACTCGTCCACATGCAGCGCCCGCATCCTCAGCAGCAGCGCAGGTAACACCGCTACAGATTACACAACTAATAACCAGGAGATCCTTAAAAATATATAAAAATGCATTTATTAAATGACTTCATGTAAGCTGGCCACTGATGTGTTGTTGATCAGAGCTGGTGGCTGAGAGCGCTCTGTCCATCCAGTCGTCCGAGAAAGTGACGAGCATCTCTCTTCCTGTGACGCCGCCGTATCACACGCTGGAGTTCCTGCTGGACGTTCTGTGTCATATCCCATCATCCCCAGTGCGGATGGAGAGCGAGCGCCTCACTAACGGACAGATCAGTCATCGATCCCGCAGCCGAACGCGCTTCAACAGCGGCATGACCGTCATCGACCAGAAGGTCTGATACACCTGCACAAACCACCCGATGACTGCTGGGTAAGCGTCTATGAAGGCTAAAACATCAGTGTGTGTGTGTTTCAGGTGTCTGTCGACTGTCCCTGGTCCATTTACTCCACGCTGGTCTCTCTGACCTTCCATGTGCCCTTTAAAGTCAAACACTCACTGCTGTCTGCTGGACGGAGGTACTGACCTCTCGTGACCTCTCACACTCTTACACTGATACTGTAGGAACAGATGGTTTGATGTGTTTCCTGTGTGCTGTTATCCCAACAGGAAGTTTATCCAGGTTTGTCTGCAGAATGTATCGGACACTAACTTTCGTCTGACCGATCAGACACTGACTGAGAATCATCACACACCGTCACTGGAGCTGCTCTCTCTCAACACTAAAACACACAGCGTGAGTCTCACACACACACAATCTCACACGCAAACACACACACACACAAGCAAAATATGTATATATTTTTTTGCTATATGTATAATAATAATAATAATAATTTAGTAAAGTTCTGTGATGATAAAGGCAAAATGTCTGAAGTAAGTGGTCAGTATGTTGATGTGTGTGTGTGTGTGTGTGCAGCTGGTGTACGGGCAGCAGTGTGTGTTCAGTGTGTGGGAGCTGTGCTGGAGCAGTGTGTCTCCTGTCTCTCTACACTGTGTGTTCTCTGCTGCGTTCGCTCCTGAAGATGCTCCAGACGCGGCGCTCAAACCCTACGGATACAGCTTCAGTCTGGAGCGGGTCTCGGTGAGTGCGCTGAATTTAAGAATGATTTATGTATTTATTTAATTTGATATAATTAATCAATGATTACAAATGTGGTGTTGTCTTTTGTGTTTTAAACACCATATGTCCTGTTTGTGATGTATTTTTTGCATGTGTGTGTGTGTGTGTGTGTGTGTGTGTCAGACTATGTTGAGTGTGCAGGCAGAGATCCGGCCGGCGGAGGGGCAGCAGTACTGTCACACCGGGGCTCTCTGTAGGCTGGAGGTGTCTCTGACGCGTCTTTCTGAACCCAGCGACTCGGACGAGGAGTACAGCGACAGCGACGGCCTGCGCACCACCAGACTGCTGTACGAGGGTACGACGCTGAGACCGTGTCAGACAGTAATCACATGTTCGCAGTGATGTCATCGTTTAAATCGTGTGTCTGTGGAGAATAAGTGCAGTCATGACTATTAAAGTTATCATGATTTTATTATTTGATGCTGTTTATTAATACTGGACTGGTGTCGTGTGATGGAAAGCCGTTATTAACTGAGGTGTGTCTGCAGTGATGGACAACAACAGTAACTGGGCGGTGTGCGGGAAGAGTTCAGGGGTCGTTTCCATGCCGGTGGCTGCCATGGCGACACACAAGGTTCACATGGAGGTCATGCCGCTGTTCGCGGGTCACCTGCCGTTTCCCAGCATACGTGTGTTTAAATACCTGCCTCACCACAGCAGCCCGGTCATCCCACCGGACACAGGTCAGACCCATTAAACTCTGCTTCTACCGATGAATCCAGACATGACCTTTGCTCTCTGGTTAAATTAAAACATGAATGAGTGAATCGCTCGGCTCTGATTCAGTGATTCGTGACTCTGTGCTCCGCAGACTCGTGTCTGGAGAACGACTCTCTGTCTCTGCTGGACAAGGCTCTGGAGGAGCAGGCGGAGACGGCCAGTCTGCGCAGCCGAGGCAGTGTCCAGTCTCTGGGCAGCGGGGAGTCTGCGCAGCCTCGGGGTCCGATGCCCAAGCGCCAGGCCTTCGGTCCGGGTCAGGTGTTCAACAGCACCCAGGGTCAGCAGGTGCTAGTGCTGCCCTCCGCTGACCTCCACCTGATGGAGGTCAACGTCACATGACCCGCCGGGGTCACGAACGGACTCCAGACTCACCTCCGTCACACGCTTCACGAGACACGCTGGACCCGCTGTCTCTCAGACATCCCATAATGCCTTGCTGCCCCTCCTCTGTGTGCTCAGGTGTGTGTGTGTGTGTGTGAGAGAGAGACCTGCTGTACATAATAGATGAGATATAAGAGAATCTTCTGAACCAAATACACTCACTCATGATCACTCGGGATTCTGGGATCTGCAGATTTAATTTTCTATTGGTTTTCGGAACTTAAGGTTTCCAAGGAAACGCCAGCGCTTTATTGACTCAGACACACCCCTTCCTGCTGATGTCACGCCCACGACGACCATCCTGAGTAATGTTTTATGGTCATTGCGTATGAAGAACAGTCATATTTTGCTCCATTTTAAACATGAAAAAGTCAATTGTGAATTGAGTCATTCAGGCTCTCATCGTGATCAAACTATAATCTATGTTCATGCAAAAAACACCTTAAATGCATCTAATAAATAATTTATTGATTTTTTTGCATATTAATTTATTTGCATATAATAAATATAAATACATATATTAATAAATTTGCATACATTTTATTAGACTGGTACTATTAGTCATACTTATGTCACGCTTATAAAATGTATGCAAAAAAATCTTGCAATTATTTTTTGGATACATTGAAGACGTGTGTGTGTGTGTGTGTAAATATATATACGCACACATACACACATAAAATGTATTTATATATTATTTACATTGTATTATTAATTTTATATACATATTATTGCATTAATTTGGATTACTGGCACCTTTTTAATGTTCATAAATGTGCTTCATATGTTCTGTTGGGTTTGGGGTGAAATATGAGCCGGCCGTGTGTTTTTGTGGTGTTTGGATGTGTGTAAATATGACAGGAAGTGTCAGGACTAGTGTCCAGCAGCTCTGTACAGTAGCGAGCAGCTGGTGACAGACAGCAGGAAGTGATGCGTTTCTCCAGCAGGAAGCGGTTTGATGTGAATGTCGTGCGTCTCGTGTGTCGTCCGTGTTTCAATCCTGAGAAACAGAGAAGCTGATGAAGGAAGGTCACGTCTCGCTCATCTCTTCAGGTCATCTGCTCACTATTTATTTCCTGGGTCATCGCTCTGCTCCGCTTCGGTTCGTGATTCTTCAGACGTCATGAACACAAGCTGTTTGTAAATTGTCAATCGAACATCACAGATTGTATTTAGATTATTTAAATGAGAAGAATATGTACGCATTATACAGCTGAAAATATACATATGTTTTAAAATGATGTTCGTCGTCTTGTTTTTCTATTAAAGTCATGCTCCGTTTTTTGGCAGAGAATATTTCTACATGACTTATATTGTGTCTAGCAGCCCATTTTCAGTCCTGCTATTGGTTAAACCATTTTTCTGGAAAAAACCTTAGTTTTATTAGTTTTAAGACACAAACTGACTAATATTTTATTTTGAAATTCTTAGTTTACATTTTGCACATATTTTTGTATAAATGAAGTACAACAGTTCTTATCAGAATTTATTCAAGTGTGCAAAGACAAGACCAGCGAGACGTACAGAGACGTCAAGAACAATATATAAATAAAACGATTAAATAATTGGCAAAAACTGCTCCTCGGTTCATCGAGCCCCGCAGAACGCCGTCATCTTCGAGACGCGACAGATCTTTGGCACCAGGTTCCACTTCTCACTGGACGGAGAAAACTTCTTCCTGTCAGCTGACTTCCTCTGTAACCTGATGAAACACGACAGCAAATCAAAAACATTGAGACTTTATGTTTTTCTACTCACTGCAGCTCAGGTTTTTTAAACAATACACATTTTTTTCTCAAAGATTGTCCTGTTATTGCTTTGAAGAAGCGTTCATTATAATATTAGGCTCTTGTGACCTCAGGAGAGAGGACAGAAACTGAAATGAGGCAGAATGTATTCGAACACGGATCATATTAAACTACAAAATTCAGATCTCCAATCAGTCTCGAGTCCAGTTTCGTTCGTGTAATCACTAAACCAAACCAGTCCTGCCAACTATTCATAATACACACTTGTATTATGTATTATTATAAAGTGTCTCTAATACAAGACGCATCTGCGTTGGGTTTGTAAAGCTGGTTTAGTTGTATAGACACTTCTGACCAGCAGGTGTCTCCACCAGCGCTTTCAGACACTGACGGAAGATGTGATGTACTGAATCATTTCTGCAGATTCACTCACATGAGTTTCTTGCGCTCTAAAGCTTTTCTGGTGGCCGCAGACAGAGACCCCTTCACTTTATTATCCTGAAACACAGAGCAAACTCTTTAAATCCTGACACACAACAAACAAACATATACTAATCACCAAAATACAACATCTCCCTCAAAAAAAACATTTCATCACAATAAAATATCTAATCAAAAAAGGAATCATTTTTAACCACCCCAAATCACAAAAAATATCTAAACCACAAAAGCAATAATACAACACAGAAAAAATCAATAAACCTAAAAATAAAAACATTTCTAACCCCCTCAAAATAAAAATATTTAACCAAAAGAAAAACCTAAAACCCACCCAAAACGGGAAAAATGTGACCCTGGAGCACAAACCCAGTCATGAGGGTCAGTTTGTGAAATCACCTGAGCGCTGAATAAATCATCGTTCATACTGAAAGTAAATATTGAGAAAATCTCTTTTAAAGTTGTTCAAATGAAGTTCTTATCAATGCATATTATGGATCAATAAGTTTTGATATCTTTACTAAATATCTTCACTGATCTTTACTTAATATCCTAATAAAAACACACTCAGGATACAGCTGTGCTCTCACGACTGCTGCTGTGCTCCAGAGACACGGAGAATAACACGAACCCTGCTGGCGCGGGAGAGCCGGCGCTCGCGGTCGCAGCGGATCATCTTCATCCGGTCGGAGCAGCTGGAGCTGAAGAAGATGTGGTGTAGATCCCAGCGTGCCGCTCGCAGCTGACCGGCACACACACACACACATCAGCATCACGTACAGTGTGTGTTTATACAGTCACATGATGAAGAGCGCTGCTGACCTGTAGAGCGACCCGCTCCTGAAGCATGAGCTCGTGTCTGCTGCTGACCGCCTGAGACTGGAACGACTGCAGGAACACGCTGGAGTCCTGAAACACACGGACGTCCGGTTTGTTAGGAGAGGACAAGATTAGAAAATCTGGGATCTGAGGGAGCAAAGAGATCTAATTAATGAGAAAATCATCTCAAATGAAGTTATTATTTTAAGAGATTTTAATTAATGATTATATTTTCTCTTTTAAATTGAATTGGTGTATTAGTCATTTTGAAAATAGACAACAATAGACGACGGCACTGATTGGACAGTTCAGCTGAATGTGAAGAGGAACCAGCTGATTCAACTGTTTTTGATGTGTATTTTCCAGTAAGGGATGATCCAGTGTTCTCACCGTGACCGTCCTGACGAGACGTGACACACGTTCAGTGCGCAGGAGACGACGGGTCAGAAAACCCCTGACCACAGCGGTCAGCAGAGAGGGACACGACTGAGGAGAGACACACACATAAACACTCGAGAGACACACTGCCTTCATATCTGTGTGTGTGTGTGTGTGTAATGACATGGGTATGACATAGGTATTACAAATATGAAGGTGATTTATGAGGATATTTTCAGTGTCCTGTAATTCAAAAGACTTATAAAACAGACTGAATGGTGTTTATTTGAGAATGTAAAAGTGTGTAGTGTTTCCTGTAAGGGGTAGGTTTAGGTGTAGGACAATACCACATACAGTCTGTA
>JAUMHR010000060.1:17938953-17956097 GCA_032361145.1 Enteromius fasciolatus | reverse complement strand
TCATAAAACAGAGATCACATCTCATCTCATAAAACAGAGATCACATCTCATCTCATAAAACAGAGATCACATCTCATAATACAGAGATCTGTATTATGTACTATATACTGTATAGTATATTAGAAATCAGTTTTTTTTCCCCCATGACAGAAATCAGTTTTCACAGCTTTAAAACTTGGCTTGAGGATCACAAAATACGTTGTTGATGCTTCATTTTACAGTGATTTAGACTAATTTACACGCATGCATCGAGCAGACGATAGTGACACTCACTGTATTCAAGCTATAATGTTATCATGACCCATGCTCCCTCAGAAGCACATGGGAAGCAGGAAGTGCTGTGTTGCTCACCTGCAGAAGTTCTTGCTGTTGTCTGCGCTCTTCCTCCATCAGAGCCGTCACCTGATCCTTCTGCGTCTGCGCAGACGACTGCAGCCCTGAGCACATGAAGAACAGAGTCAATATTATCAATATTAATCTCGATATTATTGTGGTCACATGACGATATGAAATGATACATCTTCAGGCAAATAAACGTCTTATTCTAACATAAAAGCTGTGTAAAGTAGTGTTTGGGTCGTTATAGCTCAGTCTATGAAACAAACTCAAAGTGAAAGCAAAATATTCTTCATCAAGTCTGTTTCAAAGAGAAGCTGCTCTAGAGGTTCAGACCATCAGCTCGTCATGTGTTCTGGGTTCCGTCATCACCTCTGGGTGTGCTGGAAAGCGTCTGTTGTCCAGCACCGAACTCCTCGTCCTCGTTCATCAGGAGCCTCCTTTTGACCCGGGTCATGACCTCTTGACCTCCTGCCTCAGGGGTCAGCTGCTTCCACAGGTCAGACGGGACATTCACATCATACGATGAGCCAATCACAGAGCTTCCCGCTTCACCCGGAGAACGGCTGCTGGCGTTCTCGCCCCTGAGTCCACCATCCCGAGCAGTGACGGTTTCACTGGAAGTGACCTCAGAGAGTGGTTTGGGGTGGACCTCACCCGTCTGTGAGAGCGTGAGCGTCGACTCCAGGTCAGAGATCAGCGCTTTGAGGCTGGACAGGTTCAGCTCCAGCTGCGCGATCTGCTCTGTCTGTGATGACATCATTGCTGTGTCATCACGGCGATCAATTGGAGCCGGCTTGCCCGAAGCTTTCCGAAGCGGACCGGGAATCCTGCTGCGCTTTTTGCAGCGCACAGGACTCAAGCAGAACTTGGGCGTGGGGATGCTGGTGAACCTGGCAGCCGGCCTCTGTTTGGAGTCACTCGAGACGTCAGCGTCTTCCTTCCTCTGCTCTGTCCTCCACGTCTGTTTGGGTAGGAGCTCCTCGTTCTCTTTATCGGACAGGCTGTGCTCTTCTGTGGCTCTGGCCTGACTGCGGAGGAGCCGCTGACGCCGCCGGTACTCCTGGGATTGCTTGAGTAGGTTCTGAAGGCTCGTCCGATACGGTTCAGACGGTACTGACTCAGACTTTAGAAGCGGCGCTGCAACCTCCTCCTCAAGAACCATTCCGTCTACTGGTGCGTGACTGATGATGTCACTTCCTGACCGGGTCGTATCTAAGCGGCCGGTGGCGTCCGTGTTGTCATTGGTCACGTAGCCCGATGACATCATAGTGGCGGTCTGTTCGTGCGAGCGATCGTCCGGTCTCTGGAGCTTGTGTCCCTCGAACAGAACTGTGATCTGTGTGTTTTCCAGAGAATCGTCCTCGGGGGAAGCTCTCAGGTGATTGGCCGATAGGCCATCGTGAGCGGTTGATGTCAGAGGAGCAGACGAAGTGATGTCACAGTCTGTGATGTCATCACTCCTGTCTGTGTGTCGCCCAGCATCACTGATCCTCACGTCTGTGAACTGACACACACACACACATAAAAAAATAGCTATGTATGGTTTTTTTTTACAATTTTCAAAAGAATTTAAAAAGTCTCTTGTTTTTTACCAAACCGTTAAATACAGCATAATTACTATTGTATATTAACATCAAACACTGGTCACAATAAACATTTTACTCTGTTTTACTGACAGTGAAACTTTCTTTGAAAGTCATACATATATATGAAAGCTAGCTTATGGAAAAATAACAATAAAAATAAAATAACAATAAAAGGTAATCGTGTAAATTGCCAGGAAAAACTGAATTGTGAGATAAAAAAGTCAAAATGATCCGTTTTTTTTGTTTGGAAATGGGCTTTCATACATCTATCATTATCATTACATTTATAAAACATTAAGTATGAAGTCAATGTATTTTAATCTTATTTTTCTGACCCCATTGGGTGACATTTATTCTTTTTTAAGAATAAATTAAGTAAAAACTCATTTTGATATATTTCTGAGAAAACAAGAATTCTAAGTTATTTTGCTCGATTTAAGGATATTTAAATAATTGTAGTGGAAAACAAGATAATAATACGGAGGATGTGAGTCCAGGCTAGGATTGATTATGAAGGCTACTGATAAATCAGAAGGATTGATGACAGCAGCCGAGGTGAGAAAGTAATGTCTATGATAAGGGATGTCAGGAAACTCACGCTGATGTGAGACTCTTCCTCTCTCCTCTTCTTCATCAGACTCACAGCTGTCTCTCTCAGTCGTCTCATCTCATCTCTTTGCTGCTCGTTTAGCTGAAGAACACACACTCGTTAACATGTGTGCATGTATAATGAGCAGCTTGGAATATGATGATGATGATTCTCATACCAGAGGAGGAAGAACTCGAGCGCCTCGAAACACGATCACTGATGAAGGTGTGATGGGGGTCTGCGGCTCATCTTCATCGTTATGAGTGTTATAATGTCTCTGGATGAAATCTTCATAACTCTCCATGGCACTGAAACACACCTGAGATGAGATTATGCTTATAAAAACACAGGACACTGACAGAAATCACGATATTAAACTGACGTGACTATAAACAGACTCATCTGTGACCCTGGAGCACTAAACCAGCCGTAAAGGTTGAGATTTATACATCATCTGAAGCTGAATAAATCATCTCTCCACTGATGTCTGGTTTGTTAGGATATGATATATCTGTCTGAGACACAACTATATGAAAAATCTGGAATCCGAGGGAGCAAAAACATCTAAATATTGAAGAAAATCACCTTTAAAGTACTTACTAAAACATATTACTAATAAAACAAATATATTTTGATATACTGACGGTAGAAATTTTACAATGGAACATGATCTTTACTTAATATCCTAATGATTTTTATAATAAAAGAGAAATGCATTCTTTTGACCCATATTGTTGTCTATTTCTACACATATAGCACGTTTTAAGACGGTTTATTTGTTAAAATCTGTTGAGAAATGAACACACCCCTCACTAAACAACTTTAGTAAAGTTTGAACCGAGTAAAGCAGAAGTATTAAAGATAAAGCGCGTTTCACCTCTGTGTGTGTGTGTGTGTGTGTAGTCGAATCTTCCTCAGCGCTGTGTTAGAGTCTGTTTACAGTCGAACACTTCCGCTTCCGGTCACGATAACGACCGTTAAAAACGGACTGGAGTGTGGATCCGGACTCACCCGAGCAGCAGGTCTGTTTAAATCTAAACAACACTTCCACCTATAACTTCAGTATCGTAATCGCTGTTCAGATGTTATTCTATCACAGACCTGTGTTTAGTTGCTCAGTCAGATATGCTCGTGTTTACCTCGCTCCAGATTATTATCCAGTCCGCGTTTTAATGAACGTCCTGACGCGCGCTGATATGAGCGGGAAAGTGTCTCTAGCGCCCCCTACAGACCCGGATGAGCGGATAACTGCTGTATTACAGGAACAAAACACTGATTATAATCAGCTTCATATAATATTATTCATATAACTGTTTGTTTAAATTAGTGTGTCTCAAACTCGAACTCATTTATCATGTGAATTCTGTCACAAAAACCTATTTAATTCACATTCTTTTATCAATATGAATTACATTTAGCCTATATATAAGTACAAATACAAGTCTAAGTAAATGTTGCTTACCTTAGCTTTAATAAAAGAGATCATAGGCTACATAAACCATTATATACACACACCCTTATTATCCATAAAATACAATATGAACTCACTAGCACCAAACCAGAAATGAAGAACATTTTATTAAAACAGATTTCAGATAAAATTAATTCACAGTTAAAACTAAATAAACAATAGGCTAATTGAATAATCTAATACTAACCAGTCACCAGTCAAGATTCGGACGTTATTATAATACTGTGCTGTAAACAACATTAGTCTGACAATAATTACTTAAAATCTAAAAATTTTATTAGGATAAACATTTTATAGGACATTTACATAAATAACTATTATCTTTCCAAAATAAGTTTTTGTTTACGTATTGTGTGTATATTTATTATGTATATATAATACACACATACAGAATATATTTAGAATTAATTACTTTTAAATATTTAAGAAAATTTGTATATTTAATGTATATTAAAATGTATACCATATGTATTTAAATATGCATAATAAATGTGCTAATTATGTGTGTGTGTGTGTGTGTGTGTATATGGAAATGTTTAGAAATACATACAATATTTTGATATTATTGCAATTAAAAAAGAAAATATATTTAGATACATATAAATGTGTAGCACTGAAGATATCAGGAATGAATCGTGATCATAAATCTTCAGTTTATTTACTGATCGTTCGTTAACAGAGCAGAGCCTGATGAAGACGAGGGACTCCAGAGAGGAAGTGACATCAGCCAGGGTCAGAAACACATCTCCAGACGTCCCTCAAGACTCTGTCATGTTTTACTAATGTCAGGCCAAAAATACGCCCGCCGAGAGCTGCTTTAAACTAGGTCATCTGCTACCTTTCTTTCTCTTTCTCTCGCTCAGGGTCCCTGAAAAAAAAAATAAAATAAAATGTGGCAAAGCTATTCACGGCACACCTAAAAAAAGGCTAAATTCAGGAATATTTCTTACGCACAGTAAATTAGGTCATTAACAGCACACTCATCAGACATTAAACCAGCTTTGTTTTTCAAAATGTATTTATTAGTCATATACAAAATAAAGTAAGCTGTATATCAACAAACATACAGTATATACATCAATAAATTAAAGACGCCCCAGACTGACTGATACAGTTAATTTCATCGTTATATACCAATACATTATATTACTTATCTACAAATTGCAAAAGTACAATAACTTAGTTGATAAATACTTACAATTTCACGGTATCTATATTTCCCATACGAAGAACTATGATATCTTAATTTAATACACCCCATACAGAAAACAACAGAACAAATCATTTTCTTTTTTTTTAGACAAAGAAAATCCACAGCCATTTATAGCTTGACACTTGTGACCGAGTCCAAAGAGCTTTTGAATCGCAAAAGAGAGGGAAAAGCGATATCAAGAAGCCGAGGTGCGTCTAAAATCATACACAAACACGGCTCTTTCCTCGTTTTATCGATCAGAGTCGAGGAAAAGTCATCCGTTTAGCAGCTAATGACTGAGACCTCAGCAGAAATCAACTCTGAAGAAGCTTTCCTTCAACCTGAAACCAAACTAGTCTTAAAGTGTGTCCCACGAGGCCCGGGAGAAACACACCGGCCGTGACAAGAACGAATAAAAGTCAAGATAATGTGAGTCTGAGAGAAGTAGGACAGAGCCAGCGACTCTGAGCAAGTTCAGGCTTCGCCCGACACAAACCTGCCACCAGATTCATTAAAAACATCAGCAGAGACTGTGTGTGTGTGGGCTGCAAAAAAACCCTCTTCTTCTGTTTCTTTGTCTTGGTTTTCAGGGCAAATGAATCAGAACATCCTTAAATCAGCACACACTTCCTGCAGAACCAATCCAGTTATCAAATTCTTTCAAAGCGAGTTTATGCTGAAAACAATCAGATCAGAAAAATCAGCTTAATTCACAGGAAAGTCATTTTTCTATCCCTAATGTCTGATTTCTCTCATTTTAAACAGAGACTCACTATATTTTATGTAAGGTATTAGTGAAGACAGTTTGACTTGGTTCTTGTGAACTCACTTAAGATTTTGAGCCATATTTCCTGAAAAATGCATCAAAGTTAAGTGAGTTTATGCCTAAAACAAGAAAAAATCTGTCAGTGGAGTAAAATTAATATCTAGTTTTGTTCGTTTTAGAATAAGGTTTATTTTTCCTGTTCTTTGAGTCATCTTTTGTGAAAAATGCATATCATTAATTGAGTTTATGCTTATTTCTTCTTCTTTTAAGAATAAACTCCATTAAGATTCTAGATCTTATTTTCTCAAAAAAAAAAAAAAAGTAAGTGATTTATATGTGAAAAATATATTAAGTGAAAAATATCTGCCAATGTGGGGGAAAAAAATTAAAAATGAGGTTCATTTTTCTAATTGTTCTTAACTGACTTAATATGTTAAGTCTCATTTTATGAAAAAAGATATTAAAATTAACAGTTTGATAAATTAACTTATAATTCTTAAAATAAAATGACCCCAATGGCTGACTTTTGTCTCATTTTAAACACACTTACTTAAGATTTAAGTATTTTTCAATTAAAAAAAAAAAAAAATTATATATATATAAATTAAGAGCGTTTGACCTAATTCTTTGTTGTTTTGAGCTAAATTCAGTCAAGATTTGAAAAATGCATCAAAATTAAGTGATTTTATACTTAATATCTGCCAACAGGGAATGAAAAATGAACTTGTTAGTCTTGTAAATTAAGCTGGCTTTCTAATTGTTCTTGTAATATTTCTTCTGTAGTGAATGTGTTTGGACTGGAGTGTTTAAGTTAAGACAGCTTGTTAGCGGTGTGTGGCCTCATGGGACGTGACACTGTTTCTAACGGAAGCTAAGCGCTCGGTTTCAGAGCCCTTGTTGGGGAAATCAATCGCTGCGATTATTCACGAAGGACAGAAAACTACATTCCTACGAGAGGTCGTGACCCCTCCCTACCGCCAGCTGATTTGCATATAGTTCACTTTTAACACCAAGTCACCACGACGACCATAACGACAACATACGTTAACGAGTCGCTCCTCGTGGAAGAGAGATTGATCGGAGGATCAGGAGCGTAGCGTCTGACACAATCACATCATCATCATCATCGTCTGCCAGGAAGCTAGATTTTTTTATTATTTTGTCTTCAAAACCGTTCGACACATCGCCTATAGAAACGCCACAAAACCGCCACAGCCGATAGGAGAAACGCTACCATTGGTTACGAAAGCAATGCCGAAGACTTGGTTACGAAACGATTTCACAGATTAGCCAGTCAGAGGAAGATATTTCTGTTGATTTACATCCAGATTGAAACAAAAATAATAATAATAATAATAATAATCCTCTCGCACAAATATACCTACAACGCATCTGTTCTTGAAATGCCAGATCAGTGCGGACCGGACTAAACAACTCAGAATCAGTGCGTCGATGCAGTATTCCACAGCCATCAACAACTGAGCTCAACATTTCCAGAATTTTCAAAGAAGACTTTCCGGGATTTATTGGAAGATTGTAAGGAAATTTAACACCCCTTTGCAGCCAACAACAACAAAAGCAACACATGGATTCATTTTAGCATTACATGCATTATAAATGAAAAAATATGCAGTCTGCACACTATTGAAGTTTGATAGAAATTTAAATGAGCAATTTGGCCAATCAAAATTTTTTAGGCTTATAAAACATAAAAAATAAAGAAATACAAACTTTTAAATGGAGTACAATCAGCTGTTAGTAATATATATTTTTTTATTTGTAATATTGTTTGTGAATGTTTTTGTTAATATATTTACAATTTATTAATTAATTAATTTTGTTAATTTAATTTAAATGAATTTGAATGCTGATTATTAATAACAGCTGATTGCACTAAATTTAAATATTGTGTTCACACTTTTATTCGGAAGATCAGTTTGACTGAAACATTGCTCTTTAAACGTTCTGTGACCATGCAAAGTGTGTTCATGTGTTTCTGTAATCTAACTAGAAAACCGATTGATTGATTGAATTTTTTACCATTCTGTGCACTGCAATAGAAACAATTTCAGAGTCCAAGGATGGACAGAATCTATACTGTAACGTAATAATTACAGTAATTCTGAAGAAATGTGAACGCAGCATTACAACAGCTCTGAGTTTCACTTCACAATTTGGCCAAAAAAATAAAAAATAAATAAATAAAAACGAAAAAGGAAAAAGCAGATAGCGTCCTGAATCATTTCGGACAACACAACGTTTCGAAAAGTCTTGTTTTTTTCTCTCAGCGTGAAGAGCAGCAGGAGCACACCGCAGGTCTGAACCAGTGCAGAAAGAGTCACTTCCCTGGCATTTAAAGAAAACAACCCCGAAAAGAACAACAACAAATATAATATACCATAGAAACATTTTACACCAAAAAAATATATAAAAATCACACATCACATAAAAGGACTCGAACGCTAGCGGCGAGGCCGCGTCTCGCACACATCCCCGCGCTCGCGTCCACTTAAACATGGATTGCGCGAACGCTCAGAGGGCATTCTGGGTAAGCGGCGCTCGCCGCGCGCGTTCGTCTGAAATCAGAAGATAAGAGCATCACATCCACGTCGTAAACAACACCGCCACCTCACCAGTACAAATCACGCCACACGCGCTAGTCCACAGTTTGACGCGCCTAGTCACTAGAAAAAGCTATTGACTTCAATAGTTAAGCCACTTTTGGTACAATTGCAAAAAAGAGAGCTATCAAACAACTTTATATTTCTTTTTTAAACGTTTTATAAATAATGCAAGATACTCTGTGTTTTTTTTTGTTTTCATATATATACATGTATATATATAAAATTCAAGACTCCACCATATTGACAAAGATTCTTAGAATACGTTACGCAATGTCACAGCAACAAAGTTATGGTAAAGCTCGTGAGATTCACCAGTTTATGTCACGCAACAGCCCGTCCTTCAAAAACAGAAACTTGGATGTTTCGGGGTTTTTTTTTTCACGGGCCAAAAAATTAAACAATATTTGGCTGTACGGACAACGAGAGACCTGGGAACCCAAACAACATAAACACGTTATTGCCTCACCGATAAAAAAACGGTCTCCTGTCCTGAAACGGACGAGCGGAGCGCATAAACTGGTGACAGATATTCTGATAGCTACCATATGAACAACATCAGCTGATTCGACTCCGCCTCCTCCTCTACTTGTCCTCCTCCTCGGCCTGATTGGTCAGTGCATAAACGAGGCTCGGGTGAAGGGAGCTTCTCATTGGCTGATAGAGATTGGAAGTCTGAACGCTTTAAAGTGTTTTGTGCCTGCAGTCCGTAAAAGCAAAGGACGGAAAAAATGCACATCCGAAGAGGAAACCGACACAAACGCTGTATAAAAAGTACAATATTACAATGACAAAGAAAACACTTGGACCCCATGTGGAACGCACGATACAAATTCGCCGATGTTCGTACAAAATTACAAATCTCACAGCAACAAGACACACATTTGGCTGCGTGGTTTCAGATTTGACTTTAGCAATTTGGAGAATCGTTTTGGAAGCCCAAGTGAACTGACCATCCTGGATGTGCTTTCCGTTGTGTGTAATCCAGAAAAAGCCCACATTAGAGAGCACTGAAGGGGCCCCGCACCTAAACCCTCATGCACTGACCAACCCGTCCCCTCGGAGTGCTACTAAGACCTCGCGTCGGTTTTCGATTTAACTATCGTGATAACACTGGTTGCTCCCACCTTCCCAGGAACGAGAGGCCTGATGATGGAGGACAAGGGCCCTCGGGTGGGGACGGGGACGGCTGCGTTACACATCGGGGCCACTGGGCCTCGGGCCACAGTTCTGGCGAAGCTCTGCAGAGCCTCGTATTTGGAGCGCAATGCGTCCAGCTCCACTTTCATGCTGGCGTTCTCCGAAGCTAGCTTCTCCACTTCCTGCTGGAGCTCCGCCTTCTGCCTCTCTAGCTCCTCCTTCTGCGTGACGCGCTTGACGCGGCAGCTGGCAGCGTAGCCCCGGTTCTTCAGCGTCCGCCGGCGCTGCTTAAGCTGCAGGATCTCTTCTTTGGACAGACCCCGCAGGTGCTGGTTGAGCTCGCGGACCGACATGGACACCAGCTCATCGTCCGTCAGGCTCGTCCCGTTCTCGCCGGGCTCCTTCTTCACCTGAGGGTCCAGGAGAGCGCAAGTTAACATTGCGCTTATTTAGAATGGTTCCATCAAAAATACAATGGTATTCAATGTGAACCAAAACGGTTTGGTTACCAACACTCTTCAAAAGGTCGTCTTGTGTGTTCTTCTAAATGTCTTTTAAATATTTCAAAGAAAGAAAGTAATCAAGAGATTTTGGTTCTCATTGACTTCTAACATATGGACATAAAATGCAGTGGAAGTCAATTGGGACCAAATCTGTTTAGTAACAAACATTCTTCAAAAAAACATAGAACACACGAAAAAAAAGATATTTTAAAGAATGTTGGGAACCAAATGGGCTTCCATCAGATGGACAAAAAATACTGTTCAAGTCAATGGCGACTCATCAACGGTTTGGTTATCAACACTCTTCAAAAGGTTGTCTTTTGTGTTGTTATACATTTTAAATATTTTAAAGAATGTAAAAAAACAAACCATTTTGGTTTAAATTGGCTTAATTAAATGGAAATATAATAAAGAAAATACAACGGTAGACAATTGGAACAAAAACTGTTTGGTAACCAACATTCTTCAAAAACCATAGAAGAGATTTAGAAGAAGACAGAAGAAGATATTTTGCAGAAGGTTGGTTACCAAATAGTTTTGGTTCCCATTGACTTATATGGACAAAAATATTGTTGAAGTCAACGTGAACCAAAACCTAGACTTTATTCAAAATATCTCCTTTTGTGTTCTTTTAAATGTCGTCTAAAACACCTTCTTTTGTATTCTTCTAAATGCTTTCTGATAATTCTGAAGAACGTTGGGAACCATCTTTCATTATATAGAAAAAAATACAATAGAAGTCAGTGGGGCCCATCAAGTGTTTGGTTCCCAACATTCTTCAAACTATCATCAAGAATGTTGAGGGACGATAAAACGCTGATTAAGTGATGATCCATAATAACATGATAGTAGTCCACCCAGAAATGAAATGATGTATTTCCGCCATTATTTACTCACCCTTGTGTCATAGCAGTCTTGGTTCCCATTGGTTTCCATTGTATTTTTTGCCCATATAATAGAAGTCAATGGGAGCCGAAACTGTTCGTTACCAACATCCTTCAAAATATCTTCTTTTGTGTTCTTCTAAATGGACAAAAAAATACAACGGATGTCAATGTGAACCAAAACTGTTTGGTTGCCAACATTTTTCATAATCACATCACAGAGGTGAGTAAATGAAAGTAGTCCACCCATAAATTACAATTCTGTCATTATTTACTCACCCTTGCGTCATCATCTCACCAAACTGCTTTGACTTCAATGAGAACCAAAACTGTCTGGATGAACATTCTTCAAAATATCTCCTAATTGTCTCAAAACTGTTTTGGTTCCCATTGACTTCCATTATACGGATAAAAAAATACTATGGATGTGAATGGGAACCAACATTTTTAATTTTTAATAATGTGTATTTTGTGTTTAGAGTTTTGGAACAACACTGAGAAAATGAAGATCAATAACAACATAGATGTCCCCTCAAAAACAGACAATTTTATCATTATTTACTAACCCTCATGTTATCATTGGTTCCCATTGCAAAAAGTCCCAATCCCAAAGTCCATTGCATTTTCTGCCAATACATTGAAATTAAATGGGAACCAAATGGCAACATTCTTCAAAATAATTCTTATTCTGTATAATGACAGAATTTTCATTTCTGCGAGGACCATCCCTTAAAAAACAGACAGAGCTCACCTTCAAGGCCTTGTTTCCTTTGTTAGTGGTCGTCATGCCACGAGGAACCTCTGCCAAGCCACGCAGATCTACAAAACAAACAGGTATTAGACCGTGGCACACCAGGAATCGAGAAACATGTGATGTCTGCTCAGGGACAGAGTCGTTTGCTCATGGAGCAGAGCTTCATATGAGCTCCAGGATGAGAAACAGCAAGTGAAAGCAAAAGAGTTTTGGTATCTCCTGCCACGTGTGAAAGGAACCAGCCACTTTACTCTGAAAAAAAGCAAAACTGGACTAGTGAAAGTGATTACTTTGAACCCACGACTTCCTGTTACAGACTTCCTCTGTGGTCGAGGCGGTTGGGAGCTTAATGCTCTACAACACCTTCTCTGCATCTGAGCCTCGCTGCAGGCTGATAGGCTGCTGAGGAGCCAATAAGAGAAAGGAGAAGCGCTGATGAGGAAGTGCGGCTTGGGCTGTGGTCCAGGGGATTACCAGCCGATGAAGACGAGCCGGCAGAGATCCGGCGCACCGATCCCCAGGAATCGACAATCACAAACCCATCAAATAATGACGTCGCCGTTAGAGTTGAGCAAACGAACAAATTGCAAAACCAGTTGAGAAACGAATGTTGTTTAGGGCTTACAGCTTTAAAAAAATATGATTTTACAATCGATTTGATATTCAATATATATCTCAATATATATGTGACCCTGCAACATTTTGAGAAAATCATCTTTAAAAGTTGTCTAAATGAAGTTCTTAGCGATGTATATTACTGAACAAAAATGCATTTTTGATATTTTTACAGTAGGAAATTCACTAAATATCTTCATGGAACATGATCTTTAAAATCCTAGTGATTTTTGTCATTAAAAAATAGCAACTGCACAGCAACCTCCTAGCAAATATTTAGAAGTAAAATTAAAACCAATTTAAATGAAATCAAGAACTGGATGCAGATCAAATTGAACTGGAAAAAAGTAAAACTCATTTTATATGACAAAAAGATTAAACGAATTGTTAAAGCTTAAGAAATGTAATTGAGTTAGTGTCTAATAATTAAAATGGAAACAAGTTAAAAAGTTTTTTTTACTGTTTATATAACATTTGATTTTAAATTAATTAATTGGAAACAATGGAATTTGTAAAAAAGATTAAATTGATTGTAAAGGGCCCAAAGACTGAATAAAGACTTAAACTTTCAGACTAGGCTTTCCCAGGACAGCCTGAAACTTCCCCATCTGCTCAGTATTTGATATACTCTCCAGCACTAATGATCTGCAGCAACGTTCACTCATTTGTAATCTTCAGTGTTTTCATACGTCATTCATAATCAGAAAACTCATCAGCAAGACATGATGGAGAATGAAAGAGGACGGTGACAGAAGAGAAACCCTGATGAGCTCACACACACACACACACACACACTCTCGTGCTCTTCTACAATGGCTCTCATTGAGGCGTCTGGTGCTGTGATGAAGGGTCGTCATTGTCCCTGAGCGGCATCATGGGATATGGAGAACGTGATTCGGCACATTCCTGAGCTCAGACACGGACTTCACAAATAAAACTGCATCAGAAACCCAATGCATTCTGGGCAAATGCAACACAGTTAAAAATCACCTAGTCAGAGGTTTGTCTGAACAAATCAATGGAAGCCCTGTATATAATTAGGCTTCATTATTGAAGTAATTAGGCTAAAAATAAATAAACTTAGTGACTAGTTAACCCTCCTGACCCATCCCCGCTGTGTGTGTGTGTGTGTGTGTGTTTAAGACAGCTCCTGGAAGCTGATTTAAAGAGAATCACAATCTTTAATAAACTTGAAATCAGTTTAATTTTCAACCAAAGTAAAATTTTTCCAGAAAAATCATACTTTTTTTCTAGATTCCATCTCAATTACGTTTTGAAAAAAATCGACTGGATTCATTGAATTTGAATAATTGATAGTTTGGGTCGTGAAAATTTTTAGTAACATTTTTTTCTGCTTTCGGCCACGAATAATAGTGATTAATATCTACATGCATGTGCATGTATTCATATACACAATAAATACGCTCAACAAAAACATTATGTTGTTTGCAATTAATTAATTGTTGCCCAGCACAGAAGTGTTTATGTATATATATCTGTGTGTGAGAGGCTGATGAAGGGCGGTATCACCAGCTGAAGTTCTCAGAGGACACACAGGTTAATATAACGACACACAGTCTGTTTAATATTCATCTGAGACGAGAGGACACCCGCTGCTGGACGCACAAAACACATTACCTCTGATAAAGGACTTACACTGTCCTCTGACTCTGTGTGTGTGTGTGTGTGAGGAGGATGCTGTTGCCGTGGTAATGGAGGGTTCTTCCTCACTGACCCAAAGACAGCAGAGACGGAGAGGAAGTTACAGGATCACACACACAATCAACAGGAGTCTAAACTCTATGGGCCAGTTTCCCGAACAGGGTTTAAGACTAGTCCTAGATTAAAACAAATGTTAAGAGCTGTCTAAACTGGAAAAGGCCTGCACTGAGATTGCTGCCAACTGCCATTGTTGCTCACAGAGAATGCGTTTGTGTAAGACATGTTTCTAAAAATACTTAAATGTACTAAATTAGAAAAAGGACTTGTCCTGTCTTGATCCAATTCCTATCCGGGAAACCGGCCCTATAGACCTACATAGATTTAATCAGAGTGACTTTTTTGGTGTATTTCTATTTTTTAAAACATTTATGCAATTAAATATTAATTTTCTTAAATCGTATATTATATGTAAATATGTTTCTTAAACACATCCCTTAATTACATATCATCAGCAGTTTTTGTTTTTATATGTACATAATAAATATACACAATATACGTGCATACACTGAAAAAAATTTTATGTTGAATTTCCTTAATTTTATTACGTCGAAGGGTTGCACGAAATAAATGAATCTAAATCCAGATATATTTATTAAGTTGAGAGAATTTATATTTTATATATTGAGTTTATTAATCTCTTTCAGTAATTTCAGATTAATTATATTCATAATTTTAGCTAAACTATTTTGAGCAGAATTTACTGAATTTACAGAATTTGCTTTCTACATATTAAAATTAATTATAAATAAATGAATAGGGAGACATCATTTTACATTCAAATAATGAAAAAAAGATATGTTTGATTTATTTATCTTTAGGCATTTATCAAATTTGTTATGCAAACCATAAAATGGTTTAGATACATGCACGGCATGCCTGTAGCATTATTACTTTGACTTAATAGCTGTGTTTTAGCAGGTCTCTAAGCACATGCTCTACACTGTACCACCCCCAAAACACCAACATAGCAGAAGGTCTTTTTAATACAAATATAAAATAGCATTAAACAATTACAAGTATCCCAGTTCTATCATCTTAATAAACATGCCTAAAATAACATTTTATTTCAAGATTTACTATCCTTATCCTGCCCTGTGCAATGCATGATGGGAAGAGGAAATCCACTTCCTACTTACATAATAAAAATAATTTGTGTTCTTTTAAAATGAAAATATATTTTCTTAAATCAACTGAACAGTATTGGTGAATGAGTGTCCCGAAAATGCAGAGCTGGATGCAGCATTCAAACGAGTGCATCACGTTCAACCCCCCAAACATACACTGAAAATCATTTTTTTCAGTGTATGTTATGTGAACAAAAACTTTTATTTTGGATAAAATATAACATTTTAATTGCATTTAATTTTGAATGTGATTAATCTTTTGACAGCACTATTATTTATATTAATCATCAGTCGCTGAGTTTGAGAAACTTCAGTCTAAACAACCAGAACACTGTGAGTGAGAGAACGAAGGAGTGAAGAGCGAGAGAGAGCGAGAGAGAGAGCGAGAGAGAGCGAGAGAGAGAGCGAGAGAGAGCGAGAGAGAGCGAGAGAGAGAGCGAGAGAGAGCGAGAGAGAGCGAGAGAGCGCTGGGGGTTGTTGGGAGGCTCTCGGTTTAAACTGCCTCCTCGACACATTTGTGAAGCTTAGCGGAGGGCGGCAGGATTGGGGTCGAGCGAAGGGGAGGAAAAGAACTGAACTCAGCAGACGACGCCAGAGAACCTGCAAAGAGCTGAGGTTCTGCTGCAGGACCTTCAGAGTTACCAGGATCTTCTACACCTCATCATTAAACACTGATTCTTCCCTCTGATGTATTCTCAAACCTGTATGACTTTCTGAAGATATTCTGAATAATGTTGGTAACCAAAGAGTTTCGTTTCCCTTTGACTTCCATTATATGGAGAGAAACCACAGCAGAGGTCAACGAGAACCAAAACTGCTCGGTTACCCACATTCCTCCAAATATCATCTTTTATGTTCAATAGAAGAAAGAACTGTCATTTTTGTTTGGAATATCCATTTAAATATGATTATTCTTTATTTTAGACTAGGAAAATGTTTTATATGAAGTAGATTGATTATTGTACATCATATTAATTTGATTTAATATAGAATTAAATTTGTATCTATTTGATTACAATATCTAGTTGAAATACTGCTTGCCTTGGAATATAACATATAAATTGAAGAGCAAATAATACGTTACATTATTTAATATACACAAGTACTTAAGTATCTAAAAATGTTTTTTATATAAAATCAGAAAGCACATAAATATGAAATTACATTATATATTTATATACATATGTATTAAATTAATATACTTGAGTATCATCTTCTGTTGTCCTCATTTGTAAGTTGCTTTGGATTGTATATAATTATATAATCCATATAATATATATAATTACGTTTTCTTATATAGTAACTATAATATAATATCAAAATCATATCTACGGTTTTTCTTGTATAAACTTAAAAAGAATAATGAATGAATGAATGTGTGTGTGTGTGTGTGTGAAGACAGTCCGATGCTTGGTGTGAGACGGCTGATCAGAAACTGGGTCTCTGTTGATCTGACCTACTTCTGCTGAAGGTTGATGTGAGTGTGAGGTCTGCGGCGGACGGCAGTGACGCAACGGTGTGGTCACATGACTGACGCGAGTAACACGACTGATGACACCGCAGGAGCACAGGTGAGAGACGCCGAGAACATGAAGATACAGCCAGATTTAGGAGAATTAATCCTGAGTAAACACACTCGTCCAACACTGACAGTGTCTCGAGGAGTTACTAACACACACACACACACACAGACACACACACAGAGACACTCGTCCAACACTGACGGTGTCTCGAGGAGTTACTAACACACACACACACACACAGACACACACACAGAGACACTCGTCCAACACTGACGGTGTCTCGAGGAGTTACTAACACACACACACACACACAGA
>JAUMHR010000060.1:17925824-17937614 GCA_032361145.1 Enteromius fasciolatus | reverse complement strand
CCAACCACTTCTACACGAGCAGAAGAAAAACCGACGAGAAACAGACTCAAATACAGAAGAGAGAAGCTACTAACTTCATCTAAACATAAACTAATTCTAGCAGGAACGATCCGCTCGTGCAGATCTACTGCGGGATACTGATTTATTCATTTATGAATTAGTTTATTTCCCTGAAATACTGTTATTGTTATATATTAGATGTTCTATATTATTTTTTATATCTTATCTGATAATTTATGTATATAATTATATATACGTATTATAAACATTAGCGCTGTCAAGCGATTAATCGCATTCAAAATAAAAGTTTTTGTTTGAATAATATATGTGTGTGTTCTGTGTAATTTATTACGCATATATAAATACACATACATTTTAAAATATTTACATGTATTTACATTTCTATATTTATATTCGTATAATTTATATTATAAATATATTTAATACATATAACATATTTTTAAACATGTACACATAACAAACATACACACACACACACTTATTATGTAAACAAAAACTTATTTTGTATACTATTAATCATAATTAAGGTTTTAAAAGCACTGTATATAATTACTTTAATATTTGATCAATTATTGTACATTGTTTTATTTTGGATTAATATTTGAAGTCAGTAAAAGAGGAACAAAGAATGATGTTGAAGCTAAAAGCCCTTGTTTCAGTATATTGTGTGTTTTGCGGTCTGGACATCGCTAACGACCTCGTCCTTCTGCTCCAGTGTTTGTGTAAAGACACACTCGAACCCAACGCCATCGTGTTTCAAACAAACGCTCTAAACGGCACACCTCTCTCACAGAAGCCCTCTTTCTCGTCTTCTGTCTGGATTTCTCTGCTTCGGAGGTTGGTTCGGGGCGTGTGGAGATTGCAAGAGCGAGCAACACTTCAACACTGCGGGTAAAAACTGCAGCAAAGCGCAGCCGGGATGATGCAACTGGAAGACATCGTCCTGCGCGTAACTCCAGGCAGAGCGAGAACGCCATCAACCACTGGAAAAGTGCGAGAGACATTATGAATATCCATACTTCACTGCGGCAGACGCGCTTCCAAGAAAACTTTCCGGTGAACGCCGAGCTTTGATGATTATCTTTACAAACTTTATTTGCCAAATCTGTAAATCAAACACCCACAAAGCATCCGAGAGAGCAAATGCTTCTTCGAATCACGAGTTAACAGGCATTTTCATTTCATTTCGTCCACTATAAATATTTGTTGACCTTTTTTCCAAGACTCTGACGTCATTAAACACTAACTGCAAATCAGTGTGCGATACTGACGCAAAATAATCTCTTTAACAACAATAACCATAAAAACAAAACAAAAAAAGAAGACCTCTGTGAGTTTATGGTTTAAACCCCCTCTTAAAGGTTCTCTCTTTTTCTACATTGCGTTTAATGTCTCTTTACAATCTGGCAACCCAACTCTGATATGGTCTGCAACTGAAGCTGAATAAATGTGCTTCTGTGCCACGATACAAAGCTTTATAACCATAAATATCATTTAAAATCATTATAAAGAATGTCTCTGCTGTTTTTTCATAATCCACAGATAGTGCCAGTGCTTATGATGTTGTAGGAAACTACATGAGGTCAAATAAAGCAAGTCACGTTCTCTTGATTTGTGCTCATCACTCAAAATACACTAAACCTAACGCCATTTCTCAATTTCTGATCAGCACCTTCGTACAAAATGACTGCAGTTATCAGTAACAACGTACAATTAGTTTAACATGAACTAACGCTAAACAGTACTTCTACAGCATTTATTAATGAATTATTAAAAATTAGACTAACAATGAATGGCTGTATTTCTATGATCTACCTTTAACAAAGATTAATAAACGTGTTGCTCGTTAGTTAATACTAGTGCAGTCAAATGATTAATCGCATTCAAAATAATGTGTGTGTATAAATATATACATGCATGTGTTTGTATTTATTAAAAATGTTATGTTTACATATTAAATATGTTTAAATATGACATAAAATAATATATCAATATATTTTCAGACTATATACAGTATGTGTGAGTATTTAGATATACATAATAAATAAATAAATACAGTGCACTTCTATTATGTAATCAACATGTGATCATTTAACAGCACTAGTTAATACATGAACTAATCTTGACGTGTGATTAGTGTTACGGTTTTACCAGCGTGACTAAAACTAGTCACAACTGCACAAACAACCACTGCACAACCAAACAGCAACACTCTGGCAACGCTTCAGAAGCGCTGGTGTGTTGCTCTGGTTCTCGCTCGGACTGCAGTGGTTTGTGTGTAATTCCCGCAGCGTCTGTCTTTAAAACTATGCCACTGTTCTGAGGCGCTGCGTTACTATACTTGAGCTGTATCTTACAGAGTATTTCATCATTGCTCAAAGAGGCCATGAAAAAAATAGACTCCATTGATCTACACACACACACACACACACACACTCTCTCTTTCCTCTTTTTACATTAACTGAGAAAACGGTTTTCTGTGTGGAGCTTGTGGATTCACACTCACCGACCTCAAATAACCTTCATCACCGTCTGTCTGACCGCTGCTTTTACACACACTCATAAAGATGAACACACACACATATATGCATGCAGTGGGCTATTGATCAGTGTTTACTCTATAGCACCTGCCACACACACACACACACACACAGAGCTCAACGTCTTTCCTGGAGTTTCATCAACCCTCCACCCAGATCTACCCACAAACACACACACACACACCTCAAGGCCAATGTGTGTGTGTGTGTGTGTGAATTCAGACTGCAAACACAAACATCAAACTGTTGCTGCTCTGCATGTGTGTGTGTGAGTGTGAGAAGCGCGTCTGGCGTGGCGGGAGCTCAGCGATTCCCCCACACAAGGTAATAAATCTCAGGCTCATCTCCTGCACTGAATACTGAACAATGTTCATTTGTCCTCATAAGCTCGAGCGAGAGATATTTATTAAACAGAGGAACGGTGAGAGAGGGGGGGGGCTGTCTGAAGGACACCTGTCCTCAGCACAGACACAAACACTCATCACTCACGCTGACAACTTCCTGTTAAAAATATCCGTCTCTAATAAATTAAGGATGTTTGGACAAAATAGGACAAATCCAGAACAGATGTAACGGACTTCCTGTTGAGATGCAGGAACACGGTCGATCTCATGATACCTCTCAAGAACACGCAAGATCAAAATTTAGACAATAATAAAATAATTACTATATAATTTATTAATATTTTCTACAATTTATAATAGAAAAATGATATTTATAATAACTTTACATATTTTTTCAGACTAAATAAATGGAACAAAACTATTTATTTGATTTTTATTTTTTTATTTTTTTACTGTAATCTTATATAAAAATATCAAAATGTACAAACCACGTTTAGTAATGGTATGAAGTAAAATAAAATGTGAAGCTGTTCAGACTAAAACACAAGTCTTAACGGGATCGATCGATCTTTTGTTTAGATGTGATCAAACAGGGTTGATATGAACCTTATCCTCGAACACACAGAGCTCAGCTTTCTCGAAAACACACACACACACACACACACACTTAGAGCTAACGCAGCCGCATTGCACTGAATAAGAGGAACAGTTTTCTGCTTGGGGAAGAAAGAAAAAAAGGACAAAAACTACCTGTTAGTAAAAAAAAGAGGAAGAACAGAAACTGCAATCTGTTGCAAAACACTTACTGTAAATGCAAACGATCGCATTTCTTTTGGTGATGCAAGTCTCGCATTTTAAAAAGTTGCAAGTGCAGCATTCAGCGCGCTCTCGTTCATCACACCACTTAAAACGGCTCTTACACCTTTACTTAAGAGTAACCTGAGGCGTGCGCAGCATCATCATCATCATCACCGTGGCACGACGGCGTCTCTCAGAGCACAGAGATCACCAGTAACTGCTGCAAACACCATCTTTCAAGAGAGAGGCTGATTTCTGGGCGTCTCAGCGCTTTCACAGAATGCCTTAAAGACAAAAAACTCTCGCGCTCACCACAACTTCAATCACGCGCTCGTTCGCTCTCCACCATCAGCAGATTTGACTCAGAAGCTGCTTTAAGAGCGGTCCTGATCAGATTACACCTCTCCAGCACTGCGCTTCAGACTCTAATTGCACAAATATCACAATTAGCTGGAATTGTAATAGGGAGATTTCCGGTTAATGATGTAAACAGCCTCTTAAAAGGGTCTAAATGGATTTACATGGTTGCACACAGAGGAAAAAGCACTGTGGTACTGCTTGTGGGAACCCTGTTATTGTTTGAAACACCTATATGAACACTTTTGTGTATGAATATAATAAACAAACAGCAGATGGACACTATACACGTCTCTAAATCTGAATATTATTGTTTGTTTGTAATTTAAAGCTGTGCCAGCTACTACAGCTATTAAAAAACAGGCTAAAATGCTGCAAAATATGATAGGCCTAGAAAAATGTTAATGTAAAAATTATTAATTTGCGTTTTTGGGGTGTTTTATTTCTTAGCATATTTTGGTTAAAATTAAAAAAAAAAAAAAAAAAAAAAAAAATCACCCCAAAAAACATATTTCATAAAAAAGCAGGTTAAAACGTAGCAAAATATAGTATAACAAAATAATAATAATAATAATAATAATAATAAAATGTATATATATATATATATATATATATATATATATATATCTTCCATTAATCATCAGATTCAAGCATAATATGATATAAAAGGTGAATCTTCCTTGAAGTGGCTTAAAATGTAACAAAATATGATATTATTTAAAAAAAAAAAATAATGATTTCAATGCAGGATAAATATAGGAAATTATATATTTAAAAAATCATATTTTTCCATGAAAATTTCAGATTTTATATATTTTTTTAAATTATCTTCAAAGAAAAATTAAGTTAAAATGTGATGCAAAGATAAGTAACTTCTCACTTTAATAAAAAATGTTTTATATGAATAGTCAATATATCTGAGATGGCCAAAAATGCTGCTGATTCGGAACAAGCCTGATGCCCAGAAACGCTGTCTAGGCTGGAGTCATCTCTTTACCATGATATCACCACAAAACGGACTTAAAACATACGAGCAGCCTGTAATAAACACACGAGAAGAAACAGCAGATGTGTGTATAACACGCTTCAATAGCGCACTAATGATGATCTTCCCTGAATGAAAGGAAACATGCTGATAAATGCATTATTGCCGCTGAAACTAAACTTCAAGCGTATATTGGATATACATCATCTCTCACATCTCTGCTATTCGTCTGTGTGAGCGGGAAAGCGTGATAAAGCCATCACCGTTACCCGCGCTCTCTCCGTGCCTCGAAAGCTGCCCGGTTTCGCGCGCTCCGAGGTGCCGTGTTGCCATGACGCCCCGGCTCCCGGGGCTCACGTCAAGCGAATATCAGCGATTGATGAATCAGCATCTCCCTCGTTAACGGTGCTGATGCGATCGGAGCGCGGCGCTGATTTGAAATCGCGCCCATTTCGCGATTCGGAGCGCGCGGGAACAAAATCCAACCGTCAACTGTCAGCTACAGATGAACCGATCAACGACAAACGCTGAATAAAACTAGTTTCGGCAAAAACACAAAATCTGAGTGTCGAGATAAACATAGTATTTTCTGAAGTACCACAATAACATCGTAAATATGAATATACATAAATATCTCTACCTTAGTACTTTTTGTACTTTCCACAGCAAAACTGGTTTATTGTCTCAAACTATTGTGTGTTCCCTACCCAGGGAGCACGTTGGAACAATTCGGAACGAGACAGGTGCTCAAAATGATGTTGACAATGGCACAATACCATAGCATTTGTCAAAAGTACTACGGTTTTACCTCCTGATACCATCACTGTACCGTGGTACAGTTTTATTAACGGTGTAAAACAGACAAAAGACTAATTCAGACTAATAACGCACCTCGATCCGGTTCCAGCGCAGACGGTTCCGATGAACCAGCAGGTTCGGTTCCTTACAGATCCGCGCGTTTGTGTTGCTGTGTAACCTCTGGCTGACTAGAGGAGACACACACACACATACTCTCTCTCTCTTACACACACACACACACACTCTAAATATAACGCGAGCCGAATCCCGCTGATTTCTGCAAACGTTTCAAATGGAAAGCGACGATGAGAGCCGATCAGAACCGGCGAGTGATCACGGATCGGGGTGTGTGAGTGTGTATCGATGAGCCCTTTGTCTGCTCGCTGTCATCATGGCTCTGTGTGTGTGTGTGTGTGTGTGTGTGTGGCGGGGTTTGAGCGGAATGACCCGATCGTGATGATTCAGCACCGCGAGCCCTTTAAAACGCGCGTCCCGCTTTAACGCGCACCGCGGCGTCACGTCGCCTCGCCAGACAGACGACAACCGCATATGAACCATACACAGATAAATAAATTAATGTAATATTGACACAACTCCGTTATTATTGCTAGTATATACAACTAGTTAACTACAATGGAGAATAACATACTCATAAGTAATTAAATAGTAAAGCTGACATGAAATAAATAAACCAGAACGGAGGCATAATGATTTGATGCTGCAAAAATGAAACCAAAAACGCTGACATATGTGACCCTGGTTATAAATAGCACATGTATAGACAACACTGTATGGGTTAAAAAATATTCATATTCATTTTTCTTTTAAGGCAAAAATGATAAGGATATCAAGTAAAGGCATGTTCCATTATATATATATTTTTAATTTCCTACAGCAAATACAACAAAACTTATTTTTAATTTGTAATATGCACTTATAAGGAGTTAATTTGACATGTAACAAATAATGCATATTGTTATGGTGATGCAAAAACTTAAAAAAGTCAAACTTTCTAAAAAAAAAAAAAAATTAACAGCCTACGTACATAAATGTTTTAATTTCATTTTAAATTAAATTACCAGAGTGATGAAAATATGTAATTAATAAATCATTTAATTTTAATTGAACGCTATACTTCTGAATGTCATTCTATATTCAATGCCTCATGTGTTGCATGCATTTGTAAATGGTTCGTGTTCTGCACTAAAAAAAGAAACTGACACACACACACACAGTGTCGTGCACACTCAGCAAAACAGATCCGAGCGACTCCGAGCGCAACTTCAGCGCGTTTGTAAACGCCGTGAAAAACGACGCACTCACCGAACGCGTCAGGAATCGTCCGGAGCAGCGGATGACGGTGCCCGGTGGAACCGAAGAGAATCCGGCAGGAGTTTGTCGCTGTTGTCGGCGAATTTGTGACCGTGTTGATCCTCTTTCTCTCGCGCTGAAGCCAGACGTCATATGATTTGCTTTGGTCACGTGGTTTCATTCATGAAGGATCTACGCAACGCCAGCGCGACTCTTAAAGCAACACGCGCACGCCGAGCTCTCAGACATGTAGCCTGCATTTTAATACAAAACAAATTAAGCACACATATTACAAGTTTACAAGTGCCACTAAAAATGCTAGTTAAATGTACGTGAGTGTATTTGTTTCTAAAGTAAAGCATGGCCGAGGACTGGAGCTATTGGAAACGCGCTGGAGTCTGCTGTTGCTATGGTTACAAGAGCGCGCGTCTCCATCAAGAAAACTGAATTAGTGGAATTCATGATTTCAGCTTATGGATGTTTTAAAATAACAAATGATCTATAACATTTTTAAAGATACAAAAGTGTATTTATCGCCTAATTCTAATTATTAGGGAATTTTAAATCATGCTACAAACAAAAAATGTAAATAAATAAATAATAATTAATACACTGGTCTGTTTTGAGATTTTTGAGGTGGTTGGCGTTTCATAACATGATGTTTCAGACTAATGTAAAGAAAACAAAAATGCAAAATACACTTTCAAATGGATATTTTATTGCTTTTTATCTATTTGTGTGGATTTCAATGTCAATCCAAATCTTTGAAGAGTTTTTCCTCCACTTCAGCAGCACCCGCTTACACCAAACTTTACAGTTTTATTCTTGTCTATTGTCTGAAGGATTTTACTGAGGGGTTTGTTCATATTTTATTCACAGTGATTTTTACACTTTAGTCTGTGAATATATATTTTGTTTTCCGGATGTTTCTGATTTATGGGGTGATAAAAAGAGAAATCCAAAATCCCTTCAGTAAAAACCTTTACAATATAGAGAAGAATAAAGCTGTAAATTTTAGTGTAGAAAAGTGCTGCTGAAGTGCATGAGAAAACTTTTAAAGATTTGTATATTGTGTATATTGGATGTTTTCTTTACACTAGTCTAAAACAACACTTTATGAAAGGCCAATCAGCCACCAGTGCATGTTTTCGTCTGTAGTATCTTGTGTTTTTTTATTGCACTTTATCTGTAAATTTCAATATCAAACCACATCTTTTAAAAAGTTTATCCTCCACTTCAGCAGCACATACACACACCAACATTTACAGTTTTATTCCTGTCTATATTCTAAAGATTTTTACTGAGGGGTTTGTTCATATTTTATTCATGCCAAACATTTACTCCTGAAAACATGGTGAAAATGTGTTAGTTTTCTGTCTTTTGATAGTATTCACAAATCTATGGCGTGAAAACCTGACTTCATCTAGTCTTCTTATTAATATTCCAGAAATTAATGCAAATTAGCACATATTTCATGAGATAATGCATCATTTGCATATTTAAACCACCTTTTAGAAAACTTTTAGAAATACAAAAAAACTTTGTAATCAATCAACTATGGAATTTTAGTGATTTTTATTTTAAATATACCCCGTTCACCTTCAGTGTAACACAGAAACACGAAACACTTCATCAGAGCATCACTACAGTGCTTAGAAATTGAAATGTGCATGTTTTATGAAGGATGGAGATCTCAGGTGAAGCTCCATCAGAAGTGCTTCAGTTGTTCACACTTGAGGAAGCTGACGAGATGATTCACTGCGGTTTAGACGAACCGTCAGAACCAGAGCCCATCTTCCTCTTTCTCTCTGCAGCCGCCAGCTGTACAGCAATGATAAAATATCTCTGTTCAAACACACTTCTCGTTCACACTGCTTCCCAGCAGCTCTTTTCAGAGAATCTCAGTGCTGCGGAAGCTCCGGCACAAATAAAGAGCTGAAATGCATCTCCTGCACGTAAGGTGGTTTTGAGTGAACATCAAGATGGATTTGTGGTATCTAATGGACACTTCCAGACAGCGCTCAGGAAAGACGTCTTAGATGTGTGTTGATTCTCTGCCAGATGTCAATTAGATGAAATCAGCACTGGTATCACAATAGTTTACCCAAAATATGCTGTTTTTAAATCCCTATTTCTTCTGAGCTGCACTTTTGCGCTCGACAAAACTGATGGACTGTCAGGCTAAAAAAGGACAGATAAGCAACATAAAATGAATTCATATGTGAGCCTGGAGCGCAGAGTCATCAGCAGCACGGCTGTATTTGTAGAAATGGCCAACAATCCATTGTATGGGTCAAAATGATCTAACTTTCTTTTATGACAAAAACCATTAAGATGTTAAGTTATGTTCATTGAAGACATTTATGTAAATTACACTTCTGTTTAGTAATATTAGTTGCTAATTAATTAAGAATTAAGAACTTCATTTGAAGAACTTTAAAGGCGATTTTCTCAATATTTAGATTTTTTTGCTCCCTCAGATTCCAGATTTTCAAATATTGTCCGCACCTAACAAACCAGACATCAATGGAAAGATTATATATTCAATTTTCAGATGACCTATAAATCTCAATCTTGAAAAATGGACTCTTATGACTGGTTTTGTGCTCCAGGGTTGATAATGCTTGCCAAATGGAATGTTCCTTCAACATTTCACAAGAACAAAATATTTTAAACATTTAAAAGTCTATGCATTTTGAAAACATTCAAAAATAATGTTTCTGTAATTTAATGGCAGCATTAGGACAACGTTTTGAAAACACGTTTGTTAGCTGGAGTAGTAGGATGTTTGCCTCATGTTTTTTAAACGTTACGTAAATTCAGAGAACATTCAAAAATAACATCCCTAAAATGGAATGTTTCCTTAATGTTAAGCTTTTAAAAAAAAAAAAAATCTGAACATTCAAAAATACATTTTCATAACACAATAGCACAATATTCTTGTGTTGGACTTAGCTTTATACTAAACCTTCCTACGAGCTGTAATTTTCAGCACAACAAAAGCAGACGGGCTGTCAATCTCAAAATAGCCAGAATAGCACCATAAAGGTAGTGTTTATTACTCATGATAATTTAGTGTCAGGAACAGACCAGGATGCAAGTCATTATTCTTACTTTCAGATGAGCACTCTTGTTAAATCTACTAAAAACTAATCTGAAGCCGTAAAAACTGTTCGTCAATGAGCAAAAGCCCTTTTGAAGAAACTTGTTTGAGCAACTGGGGAACGGTGAAAACGGCTGATTGTGTCGGAGGAATATCATCAGGAAATGATGAACGACGTCCTGCGTGTTTCCAGAGGAATAACAGGAGCGTAAGATTCGTTTGACTTATCAGCGTTTGAGAGCAACGGGCCGCCTGAGGAAGAACCTCTGGAATAAAAGGAGGATTATGGAGCTCTTTAGTGCCTCCTCAACTTCCAATCAGACACAAATAAACAGCAGCCGTCAGAAACACAAACACAAGAGCAGCGCTGGAACTAATCCTGCTGTCCGTGCCAGAGGACGTGAAGACGTCGTCCTGAACACACGGAGGAACAGAAAGCAACTCCGACTCTGAAATGTTGTAAAAATGAAAATTGCCGGTGTTGTAATTGAAGGAAGTTTCAGGAACCCACTCTGGTCAGACTCAGACGCTTCAACTTTAATAGACTTTTGACATGATGACAAGGAAATAAAGAGGAAGGATGTTTTTCATAAAGAGCGGAAGGCTTTCATGAGGAAGTCAACTTGAAGATGTCTTCTCATCTCTCTAAATGTTGATGATTTCATATGGATTTGCATCATCAGATCGTGGCTGCGATACAGAATAAAACCATCAGGATCACAAGCAGAAGGTCTTTCAACCTGCCTTCACTAACACTATCATCTTGGCTAAACCTACCTACGTCCTGGTTCTCTCAAAGTTCTGTTAACAAATTAAATCTTTCATACAGTGTTTTTTTTCCCAAAAAATGTTTTAATTGGATGTTTGTCTGAGGTCAAATGTTTTAGAACGCTGAACGCTCATTTGTGTTTGCATGCAATGACTCAACTATGATACAGATCATACAAATTTGACATGTGGTGTTCAGCAGTTTGTGTCTCACCTGAATGACCTTTGATCCGCAGGTCAGAGCGGCTTCAGAAGTGACCCTGGCGCTTCTAAAAGCGGTGTGTCTTCAGAGTGACACGCACTCATCTCCACGCCAGCTGAGCAGAGAAACATCTACACAATGCAGCTCTAGAAATAGCCTGAGCCTCCAGCGTTCCTCACATCAGCCCGACTGACTCCAGGACTCACAACGTTCACACAACTACCGCTGTACGCACGGAAACACGCGGCTCCGCTCCCATGAGTTCAGTGCATTCCACTAATTCTCTATTAATGGGATTCCTGCACATTTTCAGCAAGAAGCACTTGCGTACGACATATGCTAAAAAAAAACAACTCTTGACTTTCCTGAACTCGCCACTGATATTACATTGCTGTGCATGGTTGTCAAGAGCGTTGCTAGGGTGTTTCAAGTTGTTGCCAGGGCATTGCTAGGAACTTTTGAGTTGTTGTCAGGATGTTGCTAGGGTGTTTCAAGTTGTTGCCAGGGCATTGCTAGGAACTTTTGAGTTGTTGTCAGGATGTTGCTAGGGTGTTTTAAGTTGT
>JAUMHR010000060.1:17900775-17912636 GCA_032361145.1 Enteromius fasciolatus | reverse complement strand
GTTTTTTAATTTGTAATATTTATTTGTACATTTATTGTATTTCATTTGACTGATCCTATCCGATCACCATGACCGGGTCCGTGTACGATGCGTCCATTTGTTTTTAAATTTGAAATAAAATATTCAGAAACGAGAAAACGATAAATTTTTTGTTTTTTAATTTGTTAATTTGTTTTTTAATTTGAAGTACGAAAAAACGAGATTTAAGCTGATTTTTGTTTTTTGGTCCATGGGTAGAAAAAGTATAAACAACGAAATTTCGTTTTCCAGTTGTGGGCGGTCATGACACGCCCCTTACCACCGACTGGTCAACCAAATCTGAGTCCATTGCGTCATCATCAGTTCATTCAGCTAAATAAAAGTCCTCTGCTGCTATATCAGTATATATTAATATGTCAGCTTTCTGTGCAGCCTAAGCGCGTTTCACAGAAATATTTATTTCACAAATATCAATACGCACCCAGGCTCGAAATCGGCATAAAATTGCGATTGTGTTCCGTGTCTGTGCAAATACATGTGAATAAATGGAAACATTCCCTAAAAAACAGTCAATAATGACAGTGATGCGGTCAGGACGCACCGCCTCCCTTAAATATGATTAATGATAAATATGATTAATGATTGTGCCCGTGCCTGCTTTGGTGATCGGATAGGATCAGTCAAATGAAATACAATAAATGTACAAATAAATATTACAAATTAAAAAACAATCGTAAATGCGTCAAATTTTCTAATACTAATTTTTGATGACAACAAAACATTTGGAAAACAAAATACAGCCATTTCTGCTTTTTTTCTTTTAAACAAAAATCGAAAAAGTACACGGACCTTAAATCTTTAAATATCGAAAATATCCCTGGATTATTACAATTAATGGCAAAATAAATGTTCGAAATATTGACACAATACAGAAAAAGATAGACTCAAAACCATTTTAAGCTGCCGATTTTGGTATGTTTTGAACATTTACATTTTGAACCTCAGAAAACACTTCATATAACTCTGGCCTCGATCATATGTTTTAATCGTGACGTGCTCGTGTTTAAGTGAGCAGCTGAAGGAGAATGTGTCTGAATAGTGTTCATGCCTGTGTGCTAAATATACAGATCCACACAGCAGCTGCTGTCTCTCTCATCTGTCCAGCGCTCATTCCGCCATTCCTCCGTCTGTCTGCCATCGCGCGAGCGCCTCACCTCAGGGCGAAGCGCGGGAAACGTTCGCGCTTCCTGACAGAAAGTTCGAGAGAGCCAAACTTTGCCCGTCTGCCTCTTTTAATAAGTTAATTAAAGTCCCGCGGCGTGGGCACAATATGCCTCTCCGTGCCCGCCGGAGCGTACCGACACTCATTGGCTTTCTCCCTCAAATCCCCTCAGATTTATTAAAAATACCCAAATACATGAATCAGTTCTGTCTGAAAAGGAATCCAGGCGAAGCGCGGACGACGATTTCTGTCACCGTGATTAGACAGAGACGGATGCCAAATCCGCAGATTGACGGTTTTTCTTAAGGGGCTCATTTGGCGCCGAAAAAGAGAGGGAGAGATAGACAGAGAAAAAAAAGAAGAGAGAGAGAGAAAGGCGCCCACACACAGCGTTCCCGCGCTTTCTGTATTCCGCTCGTATCGCAAACGCTGAAATTACCGCCGGATTAACGGCTTTCACACAAAAGAGGCGCCAGGTCCCTGATAGCACGCGCACACCACGGAGATGTCTGTTTGTGACCACAAATGGACCACAAAACAGTCATAAGGGTCAGTTTTGTGAAACTGAGTTTTAGGCATCACATGAAAGCCGAATAAATAAGCTTTGTATGGTTTATTAGGATATATGACAATAATTAGTGAGATACAACTAGCCTACTGTATTTAAAAATCTGGAATCTGAGGGTGCTATATATATACAGTACCGTTCAAAACACTGGGGTCAGTAAGGTGTTTAAAGATGTTTCTTCTGCTCATAAGGCTGCATTTATTAAGATTAAAAATCCTGTAATATTGTGAAATATTATTTAAAATAACTGTGTTCTGTGAGAATATATTTTAAAATGTAATTTATTCCTGTGATACAGCGCATCATTACTCCAGTCTTCAGTGATCCTTTCAGAAATCATTCTAATATGCCGATTTATTACTTGAATTATCAATGTTGGAAACAGTTGTGCAGCCAAATAAATTTTTTGTTCATTTAATAGATCCTTGGTTAATAAAAGTATTCATTTATTTCAAAGAAGAAAGAGTAAAAATGTACTGATCCCAAACTTTTGAACAGTAGTGAAACAGTAAACTACTGTAACAGTTTGTTTGATGATCAAAGAATCCTAAAAAACTGTTAAGCAGCTCAACTGTTTCCAACACTGATAATAAAACATCAGCATTTTAGAATGATTTCTGAAAGGATCATGTGACACTGAAGACTGGAGTAATGATGCTTTGTATCACAGGAATAAATTACATTTTAAAATATATTCACACAGAAAACAGTTATTTTAAACTGAAATAATATTTCACAATATTACAGTTTTTTTCTGGATTTTTTATCTAAATGCAGCCTTGATGAGCAGAAGAAACATCTTTAAAAACCACTAAATATTTTACTGAACCCACATTTTTCACTGGTAGTGTATATTTACAGTAGAAAATTTGCTGAATATCTTCCTTTATATCTTCCAAAACATCTTTTGACCCATGCAGAGTATTGCTGGCTATCCCTGTGCTGCTGATGACTCTGTGCTCCAGGGTAGCATTTCATTTCTGCATCTGGAAGAGCGAAGAGTGTTTGCTCTAAAAAAATGTTGTTTCCTGTCAGATAGACGTTAGATGTCTTTAAGATGTTTATGATTTAGAACAGGCTGTATGTAAAAGTGACATGTTAAGCCTGGAAGATAGATTTTTCTCTCGATTTTACTGTCTGAACAAGTTAAAGCTAGCTAATGAGGAAAGTCAGATTCAGATTAAAGCTGACAGATTCCACAGAAATCAGGTAGTGTATGATGGTCACAGATGTTTTAGCTTCACACTTTGATTTCATCCAGTTGGAGGCTATCAAACATTTAATATTTTCAGTCTTATTCAGTCTATATACAGATTTTTCAGATTTTAGAACACATTTGTTTTCATTTGTCATGAATCTCCTAGCAACTAGTCGCATATTCTGGTTAAATTTGTTGTTATCAGAACAACTTTAAAGTCCGTGTGGAATCAAAATTGACTATAGGCTATTTATTTTGTAAGCTATGGCTATTTTCATGGTGAACAGTTTTTTTTGTTTGCTTTTGTAATCTTTAATCAAAATCAGAAAATGCTCCTCCCTTCTAAAATGATGACATCAGTTGAAGGCTCGGTCATGAGCATGACATCATTAACCACGCCCCTCCAGCTGTCAGTGTTCATTTCTGAATGAAACTCCTACTTTACTACATCCAATCCATTTCCAATAGAAAAAACAAGCCACGCCCTCTATTTTCCTCATTTAATATTCTGTTTCTCTCAGAAGTCTGTCAAAATACGTAGCCTAAGTAAAATCGGTTGCAAACTTCCGCTTTACGTAGACTTTAAAGTCTGGTAGTGTATGATCCTTTGTCACTATTTACGTAGTCGGTAAGTGTATGATGCCTAGTTCTTGAAAAATCTGATTTTAACAGTCATGTACTCCAGCCTTAAAATGTAGGTTTTACATTTATTTAAAATCATGAACATCTTAAAGACATCTAATAGATGTCTGTTTGACATCTGATAGGACGTTCTCACAGATGAGCAAACACCCTACAAAAAATACATCTTCCAGATGTAAAAGCAGACGTACATCTCCGTGATGTATGTGTGCTATCAGGGGAAGCTCTAGACATTCAGGGGCTCGGAGGGGATGTGAGGGTCTTCCGAGGGACTCTTTGATGTCTGTAGAAACGGTAGATACGCCACGAATACTAATGAACCCGACCGCACAGGTCTGTTATTGAAAAGCAGCTCGCGTTCAGGTGCGTTAGGATCAACAACGCCTCTAATTCATTAAAAGATGAGCGCTTAATGACTTTTTAATTAATATTGATTCATTCAACTTGACTGGCATGTCAAAAATATGCATGAGGGGATCATCACAATAAAGCACAGGAGGCGCCCTATAAATGAGTTTCTACTGTATTTTTAACGTAAAACGACAGTCATTTTTTGTTTGAATGTGTGAGATTTTTTTGCAGAATTTTATATTTTTAAATTGTTACTTTTTTGTTTGAGTTTATATCTCATTCTACCAGACTTTCTTTTTGTATGATGAGGTACTTCTGAGTGAAATCGATTAGAAAAAACGAATAAATGCAGGGCGGGGCTTGGTTCTGTGCATCACTTTTCGATTGGATGCTGAGATGTGGGCGTGGCTGTCAAACGTGTATGCAGATGAGCATGAGCTTGCAGGAGAGGAATTGAAGAGCACTAAAAGACTGAAATAATTTCTGATTCATCAGATAGTACTATGGTTTTACTGCTAATGCTGTGGTTTAGCAGTGGTTAGCTGATGGTGAGTGAAGGATCAGGGTGGGTTGGCTTCATCTCTGCACATCATGCACTGATCTCTCCTGACAGGAAGGTTCTTCACGCAGTAAAGCGCAGCTCCCCGCAGCCATGCACGTCTCTGGCTGCTGATTGACAGCTGTCGCTGCTGATCTCTCTCAGACGCTGACGCTTCCCGCTGTGAAGATGCAGGCAGCGACCATAACGTGATCTACACTGGTCATGGATACGGAGAAGGAGACCCCAGCGGCGTGCGGCTCCACTGAATCTGAAGAAGAACGAGACGCCCTAAGGGACACACTCACACACACACACACACACACATACTTACTCACACACACACACACATGCATACTTACACACACAGAGACGATGTCTGAGACAAACGAGTGATGCTGATGTCACTGGCCTTGAGCGACCCTGAGGATGATGGGAAACAGGAAGACTGTGGCACACTCAGGTGAGGATCAGGTCTGAATATCTTCATAATCAAACATCTCCACAGTGAAAGCAACACCTGAAACCAGCGCCATTCTCACACAGCCTCTGTGAACAACACCTTCCCATGATGCAATTCAAGATGATTTAAGTTCATTTCATTTTTTTCCAGTTATGTTGTAAGATTCAATTTCAGACATTATCATGCTAATTATGAATGAAATACATTTTTAATTTACTTCAGCGCTGGCGTTTCTATTAAATTCTCATTAACTCCCTGTAGCTAAAGCGTGAACCCCTGGTGTTTTGGCACGGAAAATATGATCAGCACTAGATAAAACCAACAGAAGTCACGGTGAGGTCCTCGTGATGATAGAAAAACACACATTACAGCAGCATCACCTGAGACACACACAGACCCATCTGTCTGAGAGAGAGAGAGAGACAGAGAGAGAGAGACACAGAGAGAGAGACACAGAGAGAGAGACAGAGAGAGAGAGAGAGAGAGAGCCGAGATAAGCAGAAAAATCAACTACAGCCTTAAAAAAAATGAGTGTGATTATCTACATCACGGAGTCAGCAGTCTCTGAGTGTGTTATCAGTAAGCACCTTTTGAAGAGGATGTTCTTCAGGAAGACCACACACACACACACACACCAATGCTCACTTACACACCCTCTCTCTCACACACACACACTCTCTCTCTCACACACACACACTCTCTCTCTCACACACACACACACACACACTCACTCTCTCTCTCACACACACACACACTCTCTCTCTCACACACACACACACACACACACTCACTCTCTCTCTCACACACACACACACTCTCTCTCTCACACACACACACACACATGCTCACTCACACACACTCTCTCTCACACACGCACACATGCTCACTCACACACACTCTTTCTCTCTCACACACACACACACAAACTCATACATATTTCAGTAGAAACCAAATCATGAAATGTGTATTGCTATTTATAAATACATTTTATTATAATTTTTTCCGGTTAAAGTATATTTGATTTCCAGCAGCAAACACTGTTTTATGGGTGTCGTTTCATTGAACAATAATAACCCCGATGCAAAATAAACAGTTCTTTTGTGAACGCCGAGTGTGTAAAAATCCGTTTTGTCTGATTATAGTGTTTCCTGCTTCAGCATCCTCCACACGAGGGAATGATAAACAAAAGATCTCCTGATTCATCACACGACAGGAGAAGAGAGGAGCAGAGGACGGGTGAATAATAGCGGTGCCTGGATGACAAACGGAGGAGAAGCGGCTGAGGATGAAGGCGTGAAGAGGATCTGCTGAGTCTGCTGCTTTCAGCTTCACGTCCTGCAGGAGATTGGGATCTGCTGACGGGCAAAAACACCTCCAGCTGCTGCAGGATCAGTCTGGACACAATCAGCACCGCTAATGGACATCAAGGCTTTCCGTATGAACATGATGTGTGCATCAACATTCCTGTCAACCAATCAGAATGCAGCAATGCCATGCGCTCTTATTTTAGAAGACAATCTGCTGAACAGTTTTCAACACGGTCGAGCGTGATAAACAGAGCTGAACATCAGCGTATCTGAAAGCATCATCAAACAGACTAAAGTATCTCAAATTCTGCTGAGCTTCAGCTACAGAGCTCTTAAAACATTACGGCGTTTTTCTCTCGTCACACAGTTTCTGAAAGCTGACTCTCAAACAGCAGAAACACACCAAATCTGCAAAACCAGACACTAATTCTCAGTCTTTGACTCAGTTTTCAATTTCATAAAACACATTTTGCAAAATTAACATACAAAACTGTAACAGGAATTAATATTATGACAAAGGTGTTTGCAAATGTTTAATTTGGTAAGAGATGAGAGGCATTTTGTGTGCAGTTATTGGATTTGTGTGTAAAGGTTGGAAAAAAAAGAGGCAAGGTTTGAAAATGCATGTTAGTTAAAAGAAATGAGAAAAACTTGAAATGACAAATTAGAAATTCATTAAAACCCTGAAATAAAAATTATTTAAACCTTAATAATAATAAAAATGACAAAAGCTCACAACAAAATGACTAAAACTTTAGCTAAAATTAAATAAAAAATATTTTTAAATATTTAAATATAATATAAATATTAGATGAAAACTTTAAATTAGAAAAATCAATAATCCTTCTAAGCAAACAACCTGAAATAAATTTAAGTTTGAGTATGTAATCCTCGTTTCCTGAAGGAGGGAACATAGAGACATCGTGTAAAGGAATCCGGATCTCGTTAGAGAAGCCGATCTACTTCCAGTGTAAGTTAAAGGAGCCAATGCACACTGGCACGCGATGATTGCGTCCAGCTGCTGCTGATCGCAGTGAAAGTATAAATAGTCAACAGGTGCAGCGCATACCCAGAGATACTCCTCTCCATTCCTTCCTTCAGGGAATAAGGGTTATTCTTGAGAGGTCTGCCTGGTGCTTCTACTCGTGTGAGGTGAGAACACAGAAGGACACCAGCTCATCAAGAAGGCGGTAGAATCCCACAGCTCTACAGATATCTGTTAGCAAGGCACCAAGAGCCAGCGCCCAGGAGGACGCAACACTTCTGGTAGAGAGCCGGCAGGGCTCACCCTGTGCTTGATAAGTCAGGGTGATGACATCCTCTGCTTGGAGACAGCATTCCCCTTCTGCCAAACAGAGAGCTGATCTGAGGTCTTGAGGTTTTGTGTCCGGTTTAAGGCTCAAACAGGACAGAGATAAGCTAGGGAGGTGTCTGCCTACTTCAGGGGCAGCACTTGCAGGTTCAACACCTGATCTCAGTAGAAAGTAGTAGGGCCTCAGGGTTACCTGGGAACAACCGGCTCAATCTCTTGGAATGATTTGTTTGCTCGCAAGTCCCCTACCCTCTTGATACAGGCCAATGCAGCTAGGAGCAGAGTTTTCTTTGAAACAGGCATGAGTAACTGTAAAGACTCAAATGGGTCCTGCTGTAGTGCTCTGAGCAGCAGACTCAGGGTTTAGAGAGAGGACGAGGAACAGGACTGATATGGTCTGATATTGCTCTCTGGGACAGATGCACTCGAAGATAAGTTTCTGCATTAATATCTTGAACGGTAGCTGGTGAATAGCCCAAGAGGTCCAAGATTGGTGGAAACCCACCACCTTTCTTAGGTAGGGCCTGCAATATCTGCACGCAAGACATGAGCGCTGGCTGTCTTCACTAATGTGGACGCTCCTAAACTTAGGGTGGACTGAATCACTAACCTGGTCCCACGGTTGGGCACAGAGTGAATTAGAGACTTTAATGATGCCCGCTGGTGACAGAGGAGGATGATGCAATCATCGCATGTCAATGAGCACTGCTTCCTTTAGTTTACACTGGAAGTAGATTGGAGGAAAGCTTCAGTTCGTCAGTTGATGTCATGGAAAGTGAACAACTGAACGGGATCTATGGAAATACATAATACCACATAAATTATTAAAATTAAAAAATGAAAAGAATTAGCATTTCAAAATATAAAATAAAATATAAATATTAAATGAAAAGTTGAAGACTAACTTAAAATAAACAAAAACTAAAACAAAAACTAAAATATTAATACTAAAGTGATAAAAACCACAACAGCACATTAAATAAAAGTGAAATAAAATAAACTGTAAGTATTGCTTTGGTTACTTAATGAAATAAGTTTGAATTAAGAGTCAATAAATAAACTACTGAAACTACAAATGATTAAAAATAAAAAATTTAAATGAAGTAAACCTTAAGTAACAAAGTTTAACAAAGTAAATCATTAAAACTTGAGAGTGAAAATCAAACCACATGAAAATATTAATAAAAGAAATGACTCTAAATGACTCTTCGAGTTGCTGCACTGCACATCAGATTTTACTGACAGCTGATGGTTTGTATTTAGTTGCACAGGAATGTGGTACCGAGACTCAGACTCGGGTTCGCTGCTCCGCCGGATGGCTCCTGTGGGAACAGACGAGGTCCGCGATATAAAGCGCGAGGTTTACGAAGCTCATCACAGCGACGGCGAGCTTCACATCCCATGAGCACTTGCCCCTCGGACAGCCCTGCGGCCGCAGCGGAGCGCCGTACTTTCTGTCGAAGCAGAAGACGGGCCAAAGCACGGCGGAGCTGACGTACAACAGCACTGCGATGAAGGTATGGATCACAGCGAGCCGCTCGAACGACATTCGCTTGATCCGCAGCGCCACGCTCCGCCCTGACACCACCAGCGCCACCAGCAGGACGGACCCAGCCAGACACACGCCGAACACCGCTGCGCAGTACAGCGTCGCCGCCTGTCGCGTGAAATCAGTCCCGGCGGTGAGCAGCGCGAAAATCAGGCATCCCACGAAGATCTGCGTCACCTTCAGAACGCCTGGCGCCGTCGCCATGTAGCTCCCACAGCGTCCTGGTCTGGCTCGCGACAGGAACACCTCAGTCCCATACGAGACACATGCCGCCCACGAGCACACGCTGACCGCTATCCGCAGGTTTCTGACCTCGCAGTCGTTGTACGGACAGTCGTCGACACGCACGAAGAACATGGGATATGCAACAGATGCCGTGAGTGACAGAAGTGTGGCGAGAGATGCAAACGTCACCGTCAGGTTCTCCCAGGACAGAGGGAGACTGGACTGGAGACGGGTCACCTCCAGAACAAGAACGGCCGCACTGACCGCGAAGCAGCTCGTCCAAACCGTCAGGCAGAAAGACCCGTAGGGGGCGCTGTAACCGGCACCGTGGACCACTAATGAGACGACCGCGCAGCCCAGAGTCAGCTGACACACACGGGCCACGCCTACCAGAGAAAACACGGCCGAGGTGTTTAGATGAGGTCCGGCGGAGACGCTCATGATCAGACCAACGTTTGGGTCAAAGGTCTCTTTTGCTCAGCAAGGCTGCATTTATTTGATCAAAAATACAGTAGAATTATTATTATTATTATTTTGTTATTATTATTTGCCAACCAGTAAAAATAAAAATAAATTACTAAAAATAAATAAAATCATAAAATTAAAAATTTAAGTAAGTTAAAATAAAACACAAAAAATAAATCATAGAAATTAAAATGAAATAATAAAAAAAAATGAAAATAAAGCACTGATTAGAAATGTGTAAGTAAAAAATGTTAAATAATTATTTGTAAAAACGACAATAAAATTCAAATAAATTATTTATTTATATAAAAAACAACATAGAACTAACTAGAATTAGGTATTATTTAATAAAAATGGCAAATTAAAATAGTTAAAATTATTTTAAATGAAATCAAAATTTAAAAACACTTAGTAAAAATGAATTAAATGTAATTAAAATGTAAAATTAAAATTTTAAAAGACAAATCTAAACAAAGCACTCACTAAAATACAGCATATCACAGAAATAATAAATAAAAATAAAACACTGACTAGAAATGCATTAATTAATAAAAATTAATTAAAACTAAAAATAATTTAAAATGTAAACAAAACAAAATCAAACACTTGCTAAAAATTAAATCATAAAAATTTTAAATTAAAATAATTTTAGAATGAAAGCAAATCAAAATAAACTTTTACCTCAAATTAATGAAATCATAACAACCTAAAGTAAAAATAACTGGAATAATAAAAAATAGAAATAAAACACTAAAGAACATTCACATTAAATCATATTTAATCACATCTTTTCAGGATACTTTGATGAATAGAAAGTTTAAAAGAACTTTTGTAACATAATAAATGTCTAGATCAACTGAATGCAGCCTTGATGAATAAAAGTATTAATTTAACTCTTTCTGACCCAGACGTGTGTTTTATGTCTTGTGATGACGGAGGTTCCTCAGACGTTCCTCCTCAGGCGGGCATGGAGTATTTCTCACTCTATTTTGGAGCGTCTGACTCACGATCTGTCAGAAAGCAAACACGTCAAACTCGCTCGATTCTCACAGAGACGGACAGAAAACCTGCTCAGAGCTGCATCATTAACATCAGATCACTTACCTTCAGATCCAGACTCAGTGTTTCAGCAGAATCTGGAGTCAGAAACCAGAATATGAGAAGATCAGGTCTGCTGTGTCCAGAGGAGAGCATTATGGGTACGTGTGGGAGTGTCACAGCAGATATGAAGCAGGAATGTGTGTCAGACGCCACCTGTGAGAGGCAACCAGAGTTATTCTATATATAAACACACACACACACACACACACACACTCGGGATTTCTGAGGAACGAACTCTGAATATGTGAGACATCTACAGTCGCTGCTCTTAAAGGAACAGTTCATGCAAAAATACTCACCCTCAGGACATCCCGGATTAGGATGAGTGTGTGTCTTCATCTGTTCTGGAGAATGTCACTGCATCAATGCATATGAATGGGTGCCGTCAGAATGAGCGTCCAAACAGCTGAGAAAAACCTAAGATTAGTACACAAGTTACATCTGGACAAGATAAATGATGAAAAATCCATTTAAGATGCTTTAAATATCTAAGATATATCCATAAGAACTCTCCTTCCAGCGAAAAAGTGGTCTGGTCTGAATCAGAAGAGATGAAAACAGTGCCTTTTCACTGGAGGACGAGTTATTATGGATTATGAGCTCATATTTTAGTTAAAAAGGTGGATTAGTTTGATCATTTGTCTTCTCCAGATGTTCGCTGATGTGCTGTGGATGTTTTTAGTCATTCTATTTTTGGTGAGCTGTTGCTTTAAACCATCAGTCATCATTTACTCTCTCTTCATGGTGTCCTGAATCTAAACAACTTTATATATTTTCTTCATCACTTTGAATATTCTTGAAAAACACACCTGTCTGAGGAAATCACTTACTAACCATTTGTCCATTCATGTCCAGGCGTCTCACAGAGAGTCAAGTCAAGTCAAGTCACTTTTATTTATATAGCGCTTTTAACAATACAGATTGTAGCAAAGCACTGAACA
>JAUMHR010000060.1:17847457-17865346 GCA_032361145.1 Enteromius fasciolatus | reverse complement strand
ACACACACACACACACACACACACAGACTGATTACTGACCACTGCGAGGCCGCAAACACACCACAGACATGACTCTTAGTTTATCTTTCTTAATAATGTGTTCAATCACAGCAAGGGTTGTTACAGTTCATTAAACTCTTTTGTTACCTGAAATAATCATTTTAAAAATGTAAAAACAAAACAAACAAAAAAAAGGTGTCAGTTAAAGTACTAAAATAACTAAAACTAACGGAACTACAATTAATAATGCTTGTAATAAAATATGTGAATAATGTGTGACCCTGCAGCACAGAAGTGATTTTCTCAATATTTCATTTTTTGCTCCTTCAGATTCCAGATTTTCACATAATTGTATCTCGACCGAATACTGTCCTTATGATAAGAAACCATACATGCAAATATTAATTATCACGTATAAATCTTTTTCAAAATGTCATCCTTTCATGTGGTCCAGGATCACATATAAACATTAAAACAAAGTCTAAAAAAAATTATATATATACACACACACATATAAAAATGTTACAAGAACCCACAAAAAATTACTAAAACTTAAAAAAAATTAAATAAATACATACAATTTAAAATAAAATTGAATTCAAAATATTAACAAAAACAATAAAATTATAGGAATGATCCTAAAACTGCAACACTTGTTTCTTGTTAGTTTATTGGGCACTTTGAGTATTTTTTGAATGCTTAATTGTAAGTTTATTTTTTTTATCCATTCTGACTGATATTTTGCAGCACGTCTCACTTTAACGTAAATGTTCAGCTGATCCCAATAAAGCCACACTGAACCTGAACGTCAGAGAGCTTGTATATCATCTTCAACACTAAAGTACATCAGCACCTCTGACACAGAGTGTAGATATAACCCATTCAAACAAACAACACGCATGATTCACCTCTGACACGGTTCACTACACGCCTGTGATACATCCCCGTAACACACACACACTCTCATACACACTTCCTAAACACATTTGCATGCACATACTTGCACTCGGTTGCACACACTCCCTAGCACAGAAGTATGCACTCACTCACACTCACACACACACACACACACACACACACTCAACAAAAACATCAAGCACAGGCTGAATCTCTACAGAGAAAAGAAAAACTGCTGCACACTTCATATGACAGATACAGACAGATTTATACAGAATTAAACTACTAGTACTATAACAGCTAAGCATGTTTTAGACTCACAATGATGATGTAATACTTGAGCTGACTGCAGCAGGGAATCTGACTCTGAGACACAGAGTGTTCGGCTTTATTCAACACCAACATCCTGAAAAACACAACACCAGCAGAAAATCAGAGATTGTTTGTGTCCGTTTACAGAAGGGAATCCAATTATAGAAACAAAACAATGCTTTTAGCACTATTAACTACAACAAATCTTTCTTATGAATGACTTTGAATCACTTTCTGGCTGGTTTTATGACTGTGCAGTTAATGACTCATTATAACGACTCATTAAAAAAAGAACCAACTCACAGCAGTTCAACTGCATCACTTTTTGCATTATTTTGCACATCTATTAAAATATTTATTTTGTTCCTGTACTTTTGTGTTGTATCAAATTCTATTCAGACTTTAACCTAAGCATGCTTTGTTCTGCGGTCCACTGAGCAGCGCTGCAGGACATGTTAAACACACAATAGCAGGAGTGGCAGTGTTTATCAGTCTATTTACCGGAGCTCTTTCTTCTCTGCGAGACTCAGCGGCATCGCTCTCAACATACGCACGCGATCATTGGCCGAAAGATTCTGCAGATTATTCACCAAACGCTCCCTCTTATTCTCTACAAACACACAGAGTCATCACAGCAGGTCATTAGGGCACAGTTTAAGATGTTTCAGGCAACAAATGTGTCCCTGGAGCACAACAGCAGTCGTTTTTGTAGCAATAGATAATACACTGTTGCAACGATACATTTCTCTTTTATGCCAAAAATCATAAGAATATTAAGTAAAAATCAGGTTTCATAAAGATATTTTGTGAATTTCATACTGTAAATATATAAAAATGTCATTGTTGATTAGTAATATGCTTTGCTAAGGTGATTTTCTCAATATTTAGATTTATTTGGACTCTTGTGACAGGTGTAGTGCTCCAGGGTCCCAAATGTGACTTCAGTGGCTTCACCTTCTTCCTCGTAAGCGGCTGTGTCCGTCTCCACGAGGTATCCGCGGATGCTGGGCCGAGCGGATCGAGGGAAGTGCTGGATGGAGGGTCTGCTCTGTCTGCGTCTGCGCAGCTGCATGGTGCGGTTGCAGTACTGAGAGATGATCGCTCCACGACTGCGGCCTAATTAAAGAGATTACACGGAAATCAGCTGGACGCATCAGCGAGAGGAAGTGACAAGAAATGACCACACAGCAAAGATATTTCATTTCACAATGCATTAGGAAATGATTTCCTCATACATTACCAATTAAAGAGCATAGAAAAGTTGTTTAAAATATTTTATATATTTTTATTAGTGCTGGCAAATGATTAATCACGATCAATCGTATACAAAATAAAGGTTTTTCTTGTGTGCGTACTGTGGAAAATTACAAACGCATGCATGTATATATTTAAGAAAAATATTATGTTTATAATAAACTATATATATAACAATATAAATGTATATACATGCAAATATTGTCTTATTTTGGATGCAATTAATCATAATTAAACATTTGACAGTACTAATATTTTTATGTATTAGAAATCTATCATTTTTATTTTCACACTTTCATTTTAATTGTAATTAATACAATTGTAATAATATGTCTATTATTAAATTTATTATGCATTTATATTTATTTATATTATTCACCACTATACTTTATATTTACTTGTATTTCAGGTTTAGATTGAGTTATTTTAGTACATCAAGTTAAACCATTTGTCATTTTTTATTGTTTTATTATTATTATTTTTTTTTTAATTTAATTTTAGTTAAAGTCTGTAACTTCCAGAGTGTGTAACGGTGTATTTCTGTTGTTTAGCTGCTTTGAAAGCACAATTGCAAAAGGCAAAATAACAAAATAAAGAAGAAGAATCTAGATTAAATCTTTCCAACAATATCAGACATCTGTGACGCACCGGATCAAGAGCGACACTGAAAACGTGAAGCACACACACACACACACACACGCACACTGACCGATGGTGCGGCTGGGCATGGAGGACAGGACTTTGAGCGTGTCAGATGACCAGCGTTCTCCAATCAGCTGCTCCGTCTGCTGCGGCTCGTTGCTATCTGAACGCTGGTACACCGGAGCCTCCAGATACTCCACGTCATCTGAAACACAAACAGCTCTGTCAGACTCCTGTCTGATGTCACTTCCTGTCTGAGTGCACCTAATTGTGGACACCTGATTTCTAGTGATTATTATCATTTTGATTACAGAGACCGTCTCTGCATTTGATAAATAAATCTGGTCATTATAGCCATTACTCTGTGCTCCTACTTGATAACGTTCAGTGCTTTGCTACAATCAGTATTGTTAAAAGAGCTCTAGAAATAAAAGTGATTGATTAATTGACTGAGTGGACAGTTTCTGGTCAGTCAGATCTGACCTCTGTTCTCCTCCTCCTGGTCAAACTGGGTCATCTCTATGACATCATGAGGGTCGTGACACTGCTCCTGGATCAGCTGACTGAACGAATCATGAACCCCATCCTCGTCTACTGGACTCCTGACGCACAAAAAAACAGCAAACATTACCAGGGCATTTAATTGATCAAAAATATATATTTTTATTACATTTTTAAACAGCTGTTTATTTAAATATCTAAATACTGTATGCATTTGATCTGTTTTTAATTTAAAATGCATTCTAATATTTTCAGATTCGTTATTGATTGCCATGTGTTTTTTAATTTACATTTAGCAGATGCTTTTATCCAAAATGACTTACACAGCAGATTATTTATACATTAAAAAATTGTAACAATTAATAGATAAGTATTATAATCTATTATTACAGTGTTTATAATTACTCGTAAGATTGTTAAATGAGTTATAAACTGCATTATCAGGCAGAATTAAAATGCTTTTATAATGCATTATATATAGAGTAGTGCTGTCAAAAGATTAACTGCATCCAAAGTTTTTGTTTACAAAGTACACACACACACACACACACACACACACACACACACAGATGAACACACCCAAAAACACAGGAAGTGCAGATGAAGGAATAAAACAGTAAAAAGGTCTCTTACTCGAAATCAGTGACCAGATCCGAGTCAAAACTGACCCTGTTGGCCATGACTGGTGCTGCGCTCACGAACGCCCACGAGGACACTCCGGCCCGATCCTCATCATCCTGCGGACTGAAGGAATGTCAGCGATCCCAGCGCCTCTCCTGTTCAAACCTGTCTGAGATCACAGACACATACGCTTTATGGAGGTCTGAAGGTGTGTCAGAGTCGCAAGAGGAAGTAACAACTGTTTATCAGACCTGATAAATCACACCCAGAGAACCCCAAGTTAAACCTTTCATTCAGATCATTTTACGCCATAAAAAAAATTTAACTTTTTAATCACACAGAACTGACTTTTTTGCTATTGCAAGTTTACATCTTCCAATACAGACTTTATTTCTATATAAACTCTACATAAAGTCAGAACTGCAACTTTATAATTCGTGATTGGGTGATATAAAGTAAGAATTGCGCAATATAAACTTGCGTGATATAGGCTAAACTCACAATTGCGAGTCAGATCAAGTTTTGATCAAGCAATTTAAGAAATCAAAAGGTGCAGTGACCTTTTTTAATTTTTCAATCAGTGTCAGAAACGGGCTTCTACTGAATACTTTCAGAAAAATACTGACAAACTTAAAAAACTGAGTGAAATTTGACACGGATTGACCCAGTTCTGTGGGAAATGAGTATTAGACACATGTACAGAGTCGCTGGCAGAGACTCCCTTCACAACAGCTACAGGCCAAACACAACTAAATCAAAAACATACATGCGTCGGCAACTTTAATCATGTTTTCAATCGGATTCTTGAACACCAGTCTACAGCAAAACCAGCTGCTGGCCCTTTAAAACGGCAAACACACACACACACACACACAGAATACATTAACAAAGAGACTTTATCAAACGACACCAATCACACTCGTGTGAAGAGACAGGATGACTGAAAATGCTCTATTTCACAATGAAAGACACTTGCGTAATGATTTACAAACAACTGGAAACAAAGAACCCACGAAGAAAATGAGAAGCAGAGAGTGTGTGTGTGTGTGTGTGTGGGGGGGAGAGTATAGTGGGTGGAGGTGTGTTTTCCTGGCACTGACATCACTGTGGTCAGAAGACATCTCAAAAGTTTTCCATTAAAGATCTCAAACCAGTCCCACACACACACACACACACACACACACTGATTCTTCATCTCAATCATCTGTTTAAACACTTTATCAACCCCAAACTCCTGCAAACACGCCTCGTCAGAATCTGCCGGTGCTTTCTATTCTTAGTTTTCACTGAACTGAATTATGCCGATCTTCTGCAGGCCTGAATCTGAAGAATCACTAACACAGTTACAATAGTGTTTGAAGCTGATTATAAAGAAAACAACGTGACTACAGCAAACAGAATGCAGAATTGCAGAGCACTTCATTTCCCATAATGCCACTGCCTGCTGAATTTCCACAAAGTGTATTACTGCATTAAACACATCTCAGTCTCCTCTTTAACTCTGAGCGCATCTGTTTGCTTGTGTTCACTAAATCACACTTTCGCAGAAGTGAACATTTACAGTTTACACTCTTTACCTTCTAGGAAACTGACTATAAATATACATATCATCATATCGTCATCATCACCACCAGATGTATAATCACTTCCATCAACTCCTTTCACAGACGGAGACGATGTGTGTCTGTATGGCACCCTGTAAATATAGTATTACATGCACAGTACATTATTAACAGGTCAAAATTATTTTTCAAAATTGTAAATAAAACAAATATTACTTACTACATTACAGTGTTTTAGTATCATTTATATAATACCACAGCTTATCAATATGTTTAATTACCTTTCAGATAGTTTATTTGAATTGAATTGGATTAAGTGATCACTGTCATTTCCAGTCACCTAATATTCATATTTAATTTTATTTCAATTTATTACAAATAACAGAAATTATTTTAATAATTTTAAATTAATTAACCAACGAATTAACCTATTAATAGTTTTAGTTCACAATAATAAATATAAAAAATATTATTTAAAAAATATTTTAACAACATTGAATTTTCTTTTTTCATTTTATTAAATTTTGAACAAAATGTAATTTTTTTGGGCCCCATGAAATCTATTTTTAATTTCCCAAAAAATCAATGTTCATTTTAGTTTTTCCTGGATTTATAATTGAACTCATCAAAAATAATAGTAATTAAATGAAGGCATGAAACTAGCCATTTAACTCATCTTTAAAGATGCAATAAAATCCTTATACAGCTAATTCTATTCTGCGATTCTGTTCCGAGTCCTGCTTAGGGACCTGGATATACAGTATGTAAACTACACATATAGTCCTCATTCGGCAATCTATGACTGGAAAAGGCTTATTCTCATGGGTTTAGTACCATGAACTGACCAGCAATGGGTTACGGTTAACCCATCCTATTAAATATGACAAGCTCTAAATTCCACAACACAACTAAACAGAGCACTAGTCATCCAGATGAATATCGTGACTTTGATTCTGAATCGCTTTGAATAAAGCATCAGCCAAACGCATGAATGTAAATGCAAGACAGCTGTGTGTGTGTGTGTGTGTCGTGTGTTTGACTTCTGATTGTGAGTGTGGGAGTGTTGTGAGGGGATACAACCCCTCTAGGGGACTAAAACTCCATTTGAAACGCATCCAAAGGAGGGGTGTTATATAAGTCGTGGTAATTGTGTGAGAACAGCAAACAAAAGTGCTGCACTAGAAGCAGAGCTCAGATTACATCTGCACATCTGGAGCTAGAGCCAGCCGATCCTGTATAGTCACATTACACCAAACCATCTCTGCTGCTTTCTCTGAGAGTTTAGTTCAGTTCGCAAACATCTGGAGCACATAGCAGAGAAGAAAATCTCCAAAAAACACCCTGAGAAACAATTCACCTTCTGTCAGGCGAACACAAAGAGAATCACAGACACAACGAGCCGTTCTGTTTCGAGTCACAGCTCATGACAAATCCATTCAAAATAAAACACAAGTGCACCCTTTCACATTTTGGATGAATTATATTCTGATGTCATTCCCCTGACTATCAGAACGAGAGGCTGTCTCGTGCTCCTCACATAACCTCTACAACAACCTGGAATACTTCTGATATCCATGGAGTCTGGTGCGCAAAGACCAGGCATGCTTAGACGTGCTGAGGAATTGATCAGTTTGCCTTAAGGCAAAAGAAAACAAGCAGGACGTACCATGGTCTTACCGCTTTATGGTCTTGTACTATGGTATCTGCATGCTGTCTTTTGGTAGAGTATCATGGCAAATACATTAAAAGAACTTACATTTTCAGCTCCATACCTAAAGTAGCTCCTCTTCCAAAGTGCTGCAGATACGGGCAGCGTCTGAGTTTTTGAAACACACCCCAATGAATCAAAGCTTTGGACAGGTACCATGGAAATACCATGCTTTTGTAAAGCTTCAATGACATTACCATGGTAAATCTTCACTAAAATCTGAAAATCTCAAATGCTCTGGTTAATATGCTCCCTACATAGGCTTTATAGCTGTGCATCGTGGAAACCAAAAAAAGAAACAAAAAATACCATGTTTTTGTTTGTTTTGGTCGAATCTGCAACTAATCGAACTCTAACCAACCTTCATGGTTGCTTTAAACTTAGTGAGCTCCCTACCTAGACATAAAAAATTCTCTATAGTAACCAAATAGACTCTGATATGGAGTTTGATATAAAAAACAACAACAACAAAAAAACATGTTTTAAGAGCCTGCCAATGAATCAATCCGTTTGGGTTGAAGACTGTGACACAAAACAAGCGAAAAATAACATGTTTTGGACAAGTAATGTTACCATGGAAATATCATGTACTTGGAAAGGTACATTGACAACATTCTTCAGTATTGTGTTAACTTACGTTAGTTAAGAAACTTACGTTAAGTACTAGTTACGGGATCGGATACACTCCGTTTCATATCTGTTCTACAGGTTTCACATGTCTAACTTTACTGTCTGATGATTCAGTTCCCTGGAAACACTAAACATGGGACAAACGTGATTTTGACGCTAAACTGAGGTAATTTTATTGTTTTTAACGTTACACCTGCCGAAGATTAAACGGAACTGCCTGATCGATTCGCTCATTGTCCCTCACCAACGTTTTCACGAAAGCTTCTCTTTAAAACTGTATTAAATCTGTGATTGCCGTGAGTAAAGAAAACAAATATTTGTTACCTCACCGCTGAGCTCTGTGGACACGAAAAACTTCTAATGACACCGACATAAAAACTCCGAACCAGTTCAAAGAATCGGCTCGTTCGGTCAACCGATTCTCACTTCTTCCACAGCGCTGCTCGCGAATTGGTTCAAAAGAATCATCAAAAAGAACAGGTTCAAATCTTTGGAACGTTAACTAGGACTGAGCCACTTTAGCTTCCGTAGGGGGGTTAAATGATTTATCACCTCACAAAACACCCAAAACACTTTCTGTTAATTTTTTATGTTTACATAAAGTGTTAAATCAGTATTATGTCAGCATATTAACGTAAATTGCAAAAAAATACACCACACACAATAGTTTGAACGACTCCAATCATTTCAAAATGGTACGAGCCGATTCATCAAACCTTTGGCTTCAGTCAGACACAATAAGAGGGCACTTAGAAGTGTTCAGACACAAATCAAAGACTAAATTAGACAGTAGACCAGAAAACTATAGTTAAAAGTGCCAATTTATTGAAATTGAGATGTATACATCATCTGAAAGCTGAATAAATAAGTTTTCCGTTGATGCATGGTGCAATATAACACTTCCTTCTGCATAACAAATATGTTTTAAGCTAAAACTGATAATGAAATATATAAAACAGAACTCTACCTGCTCTCTGCTTCAGAATTACAGTTGTAAAGAATTCAGGTCTTGTTCCGATGCTTCTTGTGGTCTGAGTTATTATTACTCATCTGTCTTCGATGCAAACAGAGGAAGTTGATTCTGGGCATGATAGAAGGAAGATGAGCGTGAAACAGCTCTTCTACAGAATCTGCTTGAGTTTTATTGCTCAAGACTTTGTTTGTATGACATGAGATTCTCTACTAATGACGCCAAGATGCTGCATTTTCCAAAACCACCATAATCACACAACAAATAAGACTTAGAGATCATAACAGCCCAAATAATGCTTGTTTATTAGTTTAACTGAGATTCCACACTGAAAAACATGAAGTTCTTGCTTTGTTTTCTAGTAAAAAAAATTAAAATCTAGATATATTTCAGTATAGGTGAAACATAGCATTTAACCAATAATAAAGTCATAATTAATTAAACAAACAAACAAAAAAAGGTGATGGTTATGATTTCAGAGAGTAATTTTTCATTGAAAATAATATTATTTAGTCTTGTTAAAAAAAACAAAAAAGATTAGAAGTAGTGCTGTCAAACGATTAATCACAATTAACTGCATCCAAAATAAAAGCTTTTGTTTTTGCAGAATATATTTGTTTATACTGTGTATATTTATATAAATACAAACACATGCATGTATATATAAAAATAATTGTTGTTTATATATAAAATATATTTATATCAGATATGAGAAAATAAATATATAAATGCATTTACATATACATACTTTCAAAATATATACTGTATATGTGTGTTTTAATATATACATAATAAAAAAAAACAAAGTACCACTTTATTATGTTATGTTATAATATACAATATATTATATATTACATATTAATATATTTATGTAAAGACAAATTTTTATTTTTGGATTAATTGCAATTAATCATTTGACAGCACTAATTAGAGGTTTTAAAAACTAAACTCAAAGCTAAAATAAAATGCAAAAATAACATAAAATGAATAATTAAAAGCAAAGAAAGAAAGAAGTCAGGATAAAAAGCGGATTTAAATTGAGTCTGTATTTTGTCATTCAGTGTACCTTTTCGTTTTGTCTGGTTGATTGAATAAAACAGAGCAGAAGTGAACTGAATTCTGACTTCATGAAGGAGTGTGTAAATGTCTGTGAACAGCAGAGAGTGACTGAGATTGGTCTAATTCTGTTAATATTCTGCTCAGAGTCTTCTTCATGTTCTCATATTCTGATGTGACACCCACTCGATCATCACATGACTTCCTGCTAGCTCACACACAGAAGTGCTCGAGAGAAGAGTGTGTGTTTGACACATGATGGAGAAAGAAGACAGCACAGCAGACTTCCACAGAACGATCTCAGGTAAACAAACACCTGCGTTTATGAGTTATTGAGACATCATCATTACTGATCAGCTGCCATCTTATAAGACACTCAGTTATTTGTGCATGATGATTTAGAGCTGCACTCCTCTTCCTCTTCCTGTGTTTTATTTGTAGCCATACATCAGAGCTCTTCACTTTAGCTCGCTTCATCAGCAAAACTGCTTTTTACAAACGAAAACTTAAAATACAGTACTTTTTGATCAGGTTTTGATTTCTTAATGTGTCTAAGAGCATCTAAACTCTATATAATGCTTTAAATAAAGGGTTCTTCATCTGCATTAAAGGTTTCACGAAGAACCATCTATGTAAACTTTGCATCCTTAGATCAGGGGTTTTCAGACGGGGCGAACATTTTTGGAAAAAGTGTAAAAAAAAGTTTTTAAATATTAAAGTACAGTGCATGCATAATTTTTAAGTAATTCTATTTTCTGTCTATTTTTTTTCTCCTAGCACAAATTCAAAACCACATATATCTTAATAACTACTATTTACTGTCTATAATTATGTGCAAAAATTCTGAATAAAAATAACATAATAATAAACACATAATAAAATATAAGATTAAAATAAACAACAAAATATTAAAATAAATACATAGATTTAAACAAATAAATAAAAATGAAATTAATTAAATAAATAAATAAAAATGTGATTAAAGTAAATAAATAAAAAGTTATAAATAAATACATTAATACTATGACAGTATGAAACAATAAGAAAATTAATGAAAACTATAAAGTCAATATTTGCCAAAATTTTTTTTTTTTTTACATATTTATAATATTAGTTTTTCATTTGTAAATGATGTATTTATAGATGTAAATGTTGCATTAAATCCAGCTATATTATAAGCTACATTTATTTTTTGCATTTTAAACGACCAGAAAATAAATAAAAAACCTGAAATGAATACATTTTTACCCGATTTTCACACTTCAAATGTAAATGCAAAAATGGAACTACTGTACAACAGTTTTTCCCACCCAAATCAGAGGTCATCAGAGGTCAGCTCTGGGCCTGGTTTGAGCATCACAGCTTTATTTAATCAATGTTTGTTCATGCAGCCGGGAGCTGGAGCTCGGATCTGTCCGGCGACTCCTGTGAATACTATCAGACGGAGATATTTGGTCTGCTGCCGAGCTCACAGGCTCGTCGATGGCTTCACGCAGAAACCACCGCTGAGCGTCAGGAGCAGAGTCAGCTGGACATCGTCTCCTGGAACCCCAGCGTCCCGCTCCGAAATCTGCCCGTCTGTCTGCAGGACAAGAGAGACATCCGGTGAGACTGACGAGGACTGAGACAGAAGGACAATCGGTTTAAAGTTTTGCTAGCTGCTCATTTTTAGTAATCAAACTCAGCATTTCTCAAAGATGCAGATCTAGATGCAGGATGATGTGAAACAATTTCAATGAATTCATTATTAATGTTAATATTTTAAATGAAAACTATTGGTAAGTGTTTATTTATTTATTTAGTTTTTGAGTGGAGCTAAATTGAGAGAATTCGTTTTTTTCCTTTTCATTTAATATAACATCATCTATTATCTTATTAAAATAATAAAATCAAATTTAGAACTAAATAAAAATATAAAAAAATTTAATTCGAAACTAAATTACAATGCAAATGTTTACAAATAATTTTTTTTTTGGTGTAAACTGAAAATGTTTCATTATTTTATACAAACAATCTGTAATTTAATGTATTATTATAATAATGTATTATTATTATTATACAATAAATTCTAACTTCAATCTAAATTAAAATGCTGAAAACAGACAGACAAGATGTAAACTCAGAAACTGATTTCAAAGGGCCGAAACAAAACAAAATCAGCATCAGGTTTCAGCATTTTAGCGTTTTGATCAGCAGTTTGTGCCAATCAGAGACCGGCAGCACCTGCAGAGAAGCAGCATTGGCCACTGGGACTCGTGGAGGCGGAGCCAGCACAAAACAAGGCGGCGCTTAAAGGAGCATGTGGGGCGGGCTTTATCAGGACTGTTGCCGTGGAGACACACGCTTCATAAGATTGAAGGTGAGAGTAGCTGTCCACTTAAAGATACAAATTTAAAGAAATGCGCAAAATTGAAATATCACAAACATTTGAGAATAAAGCACTTTTTCCATCCAACGAGTCAAAGAGAACAAAATCATCACTTCCAGATTATTATAAAAGTAAAACTGCTACAGTAGAGGGCACCGTATATAATAATTTGTGTATAAAATAAACTACCAGACTTCGTGAAAGTGCTTTGCTGTCTACATGCTACGCCATGGATAGGACTGGGGGAAACTGCGTATCATACGAACGGCAACCAGTTTTGTATCATTTGCACGCCAAAAAATGTTTGTATCATTTGTATGAAAACTGCATGCGTATATGCACGAATTTATGGCATCTTGGTGTTTCCAACCAGGGCTTTTTTCATGCAATATCCCAAAATGCACATGAAGTAGGCGGATGTAAACGTAGCTTGTGATGAGTGTGTTGTGTGTAGGTGAGTAGATTCATCGCGTGTGATCTGTTGCTCAGGTCAGTTTGGGGTCGGGGTGAAGGCGTACTTCGTGTTTCTGCGTTACCTGCTGTGTCTGAACCTGCTGTACTGCGTCATTATCGGTGGATCGGTGCTCACGCCAACGCTGGTGTTCAGACAGGACTCAAGTACTCACGGTGAGAGAGGACGAAGATCCTAAACGTGATGCACTCAAACTCAGCTCCAATAAAAACATGACGCTTTTTTTTCAGGATCTCTGGAATTCCAGAACTTCTCATTCAAAGACTTTTTTGTCGGATCGGTAAGTCATTTTGTTATGGTCCCAAAAAAAAAATTGGCAAGATAAAAAGGCACAATTACTTTTTTTTTTTTTGTTCCATCATAGCAAAAACAAAAGAATTGCTAGATGTAGAAGGTGTTTTTTCTTTCTTATTTTTCCTAAATTAATGTTAGCTGTTTTTATCATTCTGCATGCTCTTGTTCTGTGTCTAAACGTGCTCTCTCGTGTTCTGGGTCTGTTCTGTGTTTTCAGGGTGTTCTTGAATCCTCCCCAGTGTTTCATAGTTTCTACACTCGTGGGTCTCTTAATTTAGATTGTCTAAACACTCCCATCCTCTTTCTCCTTGGCATGATCTCTGTCCTTCTGCTCAGCATCATCATGGTGGTCCGCAGGTCAGATCATTCACCTCTGAGCTTTTGCAGCTTCTGAGGCCGCTAAGCAGCGCTGTAACGATATACTCAATTACAACATAATGCCTCATTTTCCTGATATGCCAGAAAATGCAAAAGCATTGACATTTTTGCTCTCACCTTCAGGACAGTGGTCGGCTACAAACACTCGTGGCTCACGGGAAACCGCTTCAGTTCCAACTTCAGTTACAAGGTTTTCTGTGGGTGGGATTTCTGCATCCAGAGCCCTCAAGCAGCGTCGCTGAAACAAAACTTCATTCGAAATGAACTCAAGGTGAGAAGTCACACCAGTCTCACAGAGGGATGGGTTAGGATGCAGGAACGTTATGGATGACCTCTGACCTGTGTTCCAGATGGATCTGGAAGAGCAGACGTTTAAACTGAGAGTCCAGCAGCGATCTCTCAGACACTGGGTTGAGCTCATCCTCCTGCGGATCCTTCTGAACTTCCTCGTGCTGGTTCTTCTGGGCAGCTCATTTGTTCTTATATATTTTGCCATTCAAAGGTCGCACAGAGAGGTACCAGTATAAAAAGAACTGAAGCAATACTATTCAACTTTTAGTGATTGAAGCATAAAAGTACTTTGTTCTGAATAACGCATCATTATTTAGTGTGATTATCACTGGACCGTGTGTCTGATGTTGGAGTATCTTCCTCCGATCACAATGACCACAGTAAACTACATACTTCCACACGTCTTCAGTAAGATCTCAGAGTTTGAAGATTACTCGCTCACCATTCAGCTGAACCTCACGCTGGTCAGGTCAGACGGGTCAAGCACTTTGTCTTATGTTAACAAGTTACTGTGGTCTTAAACTAATGTATGTTTTATATCTATGTGCAGGAGTATTTTCCTAAAGTTGGCTTCTTTGGGCATCTATCTGTTCTTCTTCATTAGGGTTGAAACATATTCAAAACAACATAAGGTATGTTACGAAGGGAGAAAGCTGTTTCTCCTAGAAAACAATCTGTCGCAGATCTTAACAGGAGCTGCTTCACATTCATTATATATCTCTGTAGTCTTTCTCCTTATGTGAAATAAACAATACTGAAATGAAAGAAATAAGATCTTAAATAAGGTTGAACCTGTTTGTATCAGTGCAGAGAGAATGCGTTCGGGAAGGAGATGTACAAACTCACAATCTTTAACCTCCTGGAGTGTTTCTTCAACGCGTTCTGTGTGGCCTACCCAAGGATGTGAGTTACTTATATATTATTTAATACTTTAGAAAACAGTTAGAGGTTATTTTCCTAATTTTACACCATGTTTGCATGTTCATGATTCTCTGGTGTCAGATAACGCTAATATGGCATGCAGCTCAACATAAAGTATTTTTTTATTGCTTTGTTTTTATTTTGTTTTTGAAACGCAAAAGGTTTTTAAACAAACACAAAGTTTCTTGCCGGAATACCAACGTTTTACAATGTTACAAAGAATACAGAAATGCAGTGTTTTACAGTTGAGTGAGTGAATGCAAAGTTTCTCGGTGAAATGCAGAAGTTTTACAAGCTAATGCGAATGTTTTTTCTGCAAAGTTTTGTAAATGAACACAAAGTTTCTTGGTGGAGCATCAGCGTTTTATAAGTGTATATTCGCAAGCATTTCAGTATCTCTTGATAGAACGCAAACCTTTTGCAAAGGAACGCAAGTTCGGTGGAATGCGAGGTCTGAAGGAGCGCAGCAGCGTAATGTTATTTTTGTTTTCTCATAGCGTTGCAAAACTGAAGTAGTTCCATTGATGTCACATGGAGGGTTTTACTGATGGTTTTGGAAAATTTGCAAGCAAATCCAAAAATCTATAATTCTCCTCATTCATTTTCATTGACACGTTCCGCACGTACACTGATGCTTATTGTAAATCCCTTTTATGTATTTGCATTTTAATAACCCGTTTTTCATCAGCTCATGTTCTCAAAGTTAGGAAACCCTGCTTTAGTTAATGACCGCATCTCATTACAGGTTATGGGTGGAGAGGTTTCCATCCTCAAAGCTGGCACAGTTATTAGGTAAGAAGCCGTTTGAGATCTCCTTCAATGTTCTGGACCTGGTCAACAGTCAGACGGTCATGTGGGTCGGCGTGTTTTACTGCCCTCTACTGCCGGCCATCAACTCCATCAGGCTGCTGTTGCTCTTCTACGTCAAGAAGGTTTGATCTTTAATTCACTCTTTAGAATACAAAAAGAATATAAAAGTTATTCCTTTTTTTTTTTTAAAGAAAACAAGCTGTAAGTAAATGAATATGCAAGTCTAAAAGGGGCTTTTTAAAAGAGTGTATTAGAACAGAATAGAATAGAGAGTGAATTAGAATTAGAATAATAATAGAATTAGAATAGAGAATGCTAGAAGGTCAAATAAAGATGGAAGAGATGTGTTTTTAGTAGTGCTGTCAAATGATTAATCGTGATTAATTATATTCAGAATAAAGTTTTTGTTAGAAGTAGCTGAACTTTAGTAACTCTGATGTCTCGGTCAGTTCACAGTGGTGCGGTGTTGTTTTCCGGCTCAGAGAATGTTCCGGACCGCCAGTTCGTCTGTTCTCTTCCATTTCATGCTGTTGTTGGGTCTGTTCGTGGCTGTGGTCACATTAGCTGTTAATATCAACAGGTACTAATGCTGATGAATATCTAGAGTTTAGTCAAGTTTTTTTATGCACTGGATTTTGGGCTATTTTGCTTTGCATAACTTGTATTTCAGACTAGTGAAAAGAAAACATCCAAAATACACATTTAAGTGTACTTACATCTAGTTGCGTCTGTAGAGTTTAATCCCAATACATGCTTTTCAGCAGCGCTCACATACACCCAGCTTCGCAGCGTTTTTTTCTCATCTATATTCTGAAGGTTTTCACCGTGGGGTTTGTTTATAAATCCTTTTCCTTTATTTATACAACATTTTCGTCCCAATATGGTGAATACATTTTTATCTGACTGTTGACAGTTTTTTTTAATTATGGAATGATATTTTACTTCCATAACTTGTCTTCTTACAGATTAGTAGGAAGATATCCAAAATACACATTTAACTGTTTAATTTATTACCCTTTATCTAAGTCCCATATCTAAGTCGCTTAAAGTCATTTAGCCTCCACTTCAGCAGCGCTCGCATACACCAAACTTTACAGTTTCATTCTTCTTAATTTTCTGAAGGTTTTTACTGAGGGGTTTGTTCATATATCATTCACCTGAGTTTTTATACCTGTAAATCTGATTAGAATTAGAATATTTTTTTGGTTTATGCAGTAATAAAAAGAGAAATCCCAAATCCCTTCTGTAAAACAACTCAACACCTCAACACCAGACTTTATCCAATGTTCAGAATTATTTGCTGGAAATGTATGTAGATTAATGTATACTTAATTAGACAACGTAAGTCTTGAAAACTAGACCCAGACGTCATTCATCAACCTCAAGAAAATGAGACAATAAACATGTGTTCTACAAATATTTACTCAGCAGTCACTTTTAACATGTGGCTTTATATTTGGCACACATTCATAATTCATGTTCTCCTCTGAGGTTTGATCAGGGTGGCTGTGGCCCGTTTGAAGGCAACAGGACGGTGTTTAACGTGACCAGAGTGTGTATAAACACACTTCCCGAATCAGTCCAGACCACCGTCAGCTACATCTCCTCTGAGGCCTTTGCTTTCACTGTCATACTGGCTGAAGTGTAAGTACTTCTAATGGTGAATCCTTTTCTGTTGTAGTATGCTTCCTATATACGTGACGCCAGTGTTCCCTGAAGGAACTGTTTAGCTTTTAACCATTTCCATACTGTCAAAAATGACAATAAACTTGAAAACTTAACCAGGTGTTATGGAATCAGGGTTATTATTATGAATTAAATATCAAAAACCTATTAATAAAAACTCAAACATTAACAAAAAAATGTGTGTGTGTGTGTATATATGCTACAAATAACTGTAAAAAAAGTTGCTTCACCTTTAAAAAGTGTTGTGCTGCCTTAAAAATGTAAGTTTAGTTAACTCAATTATCCTATTTGTCACTTAGTTGTCACCTAGTTGACTAAACTCAAACTTTTAAGGAAGCATAACACTTACTTTACTAAAGACAACAATTAGTAAACTTATGTCAAAATTGTACTAAAATATAAAATTAAACTAAAGCTATACAGAAAAATAAACTAAAATAAATAAATTAAAATGAGAAAATATAAAAATACAATCTAAAGTAAAAAAATACCGCTGTTTTTTAAGTAATTTTTGTT